>BQKN01051627.1:0-25155 GCA_022839385.1 Asparagus kiusianus | reverse complement strand
CGAAACCGCTTGGGTTGACTTTTGTCGTCACGTGTTGACTTTTGTCGTTACGTGTTGACTTCTGTCGCAACGCGCTATCCGGCATTGACCTAGGGTTACGCGTTGACCGGCGTTTACCCTGGGGTTTTGAACCGTCGAAAGGTTGATGTGTGAAGTTCACCCATATTTTCAACCGCCGGCGAAGAGAATAATCATCGGGGGATTTAAAAGACGATTCGAGGGGTCAAAACGTCGCGCGGGGAGTCAAAACCCGGGCAAAACACCCCTGGGTGCCTCGGCAAGGCCGAGACACCCTTGGGGTGTCTCGGTTTTGCCGAGACACCCTTAGGGGGTGTCTTGCTTTTTTCCATGGTCCCCCCCTTTTCTTTATTTGTCCTTTTGCTTATGGTCCCCTCCATTTGAATTACCACTTTTCACACTTGAATTCTCAAGAGAAAGAGGTTTTTTGCTTGTGGTCCCCTCCATTTGAATTACCCCTTTTCACACTTGAATTCTCAAGAGAAAGAGGTTTTTTGCTTGTGGTCCCCTCCATTTGAATTACCCCTTTTCACACTTGAATTCTCAAGAGAAAGAGGTTTTTTGCTTGTGGTCCCCTCCATTTGAATTACCCCTTTTCACACCTGAATTCTCAAGAGAGAGGTTTATGGTCGAAATTTTTGGGGGGTTTTGTGAAAAATTCGGCTGAAATTTTGTGGGGGGTTTTGCTTTGTGAAGGATTGTGGGGGTGCTTTATGCAAAAGGGTCAAAGGATCTTTTGAGGGGTTTATTTGCAAAACAGACCCTAAAAGGGGCTTATTCGCAAAGTGGCCACGAATTTGGGGCTGGAATCACAAGATTTAGATCGCGAACTTATAACCCGAAATTTGTGGAGGGGTTGCAGGACCAACCTGTAAAAGTTGATTCATCTGCATATGTGGATCCAATTCTGGAGTTGTTGGATGCTCGAGTCACGAGATCAACTAATGGAGCTGGTACGTCAATGACTCGCGTTTATAGAATTTTTGGCAAATTCTCAGCCATCAACGGATTTGATGTGCCTTTACCGATTACCGTTTGGGTCGGGCTAGCATGCGGATTGTGTAAATCCGTTCCGCATGTGACGTCGTGCTAAAAGAGTTAACTCTTTTAGTGCTACGATATTGAATACGTAGACTTCGTCTTTCTCACGGGAATAGACTACCCGGCAATGCGTGTTAAACGTTGACTTCATCTCTGTCTTTTCTAAAAGCAAAGACAGGGGAAAATGGTGCTATGCTTTTGAATACATAGACTTCGTCTTTCTCACGGGAAAGACTACCCGGCAACGCGTGTTAAGCATTGACTTCATCCCTGTCTTTTCTGAAAGCAAAGACAGGGGAACAACGGGAGAGGAAGAATTTTATATTCTATCTCCCAGCATTTGAAGAGGAAGAATTTTATATTCTATCTTCAATTGGAAAGGAAACTCGGGGTGGGATCTCCACCCCCAGAATCCGGAAGGTGAAACTAGGAGTAGGATCTCCACTCTAAGAATCGGAAGAGATTCAAGCAACCCTAACTTTTATAGGTTTGGTTACTCGATTTGTGGACCTCTCGTTCATTGAAGGAATCGAGAGGGGGCTTTGGTTGTGGTAAATGATGAATTATCCACCCCCAGCTTTTCTTTGTAAAACTGGGTGTATCATTGAATTTAGATGCATGATCGGGTTATCCTTAAGAATACCATGCATGGCATTCTTCTAGGAACTTCCCGTGGAAGGGAGGAAATAGTTTAGACTCATAAACCTATTGGAGTATCAGGGAGCAGTTTAAACTCTTATACCGGTCGGAGTTTGGGGATACAGTTTATACTCTTGCACCCACTGGAGTTATGCCGTTCTTGACTGGCTTACCCTAGCGTTATAACGCCGGCTTCCACCAAGGTCTGGATGCTATCCTTAAGTGTAAAGCACGCCTTGGTTGGGTGATGGATCCTCCTGTGGTATGCGCAGTACTTCGGATCCGCAATATCGTCAGCTTCCTCTTGATTCGCAATCGGTGGGAGCTTGATCTTGTTATTGTCAAGGAGGGATTTGAAGATGGCTGGAACATCTTCGTCCTTCAAGGAGTACTCTTTTTGAGGCCTCTGATCCGAAGTCTTTTGTTGCCTCCGGGTTTGCTGTTGCGATGTCTGGTTAGCAACCGCTGCAGGTGCCTCACCCCCATTACGAGAGGCGAAGCTCGAGTTTGGAGAATTAGCCATCTGTTGGCTCCTCTCGGCCTTCTTCCTTTTGAGGAATCGCTCAGCTTGCTCTCCTCGGGCCTTCAAATCCTTCCAAGTGTCGGATGGCTCTATTCCCATAACATCCAAGATGTTAATGGTTAAGTTGTTATGACAAGTCTGCAAGATGAACTCCTCTGTGATGGGATCCTTGCAGTTCATCGCCTTGTTGCGGAAGCGTTTGATGAAGGTATCCACCGACTCTCCATTCTTTTGTTTCTCATCGAAGAGTGTCCTAATGGATATTTCGTCGTCGTCATCAAAGAAATGAGTGAGGAACGTGTTCTCCAAGTCATCCCAACTGTTGATGCTTCCAAATTTAAGACGGCGGTACCAGTCGAAGGCAGCTCCGCGAAGAGTGCCGACGAATGACCGTACCATCAAGGGTTCATTGTCGGAGATCATGCCCAAGTGGGACTTGAAGTAGATCAGATGTTGAGTGGGCGAGCCCCTTCCGTCGAACGGCGTGAAGTTGATCAGGTTGAACTTCGCCGGATACGGGATCGAGTCCCACTCTTTCGGGTAAGGACAGGGTATACCGGATCTTTTTACCTCCTGAGCATTCATCAATGCATTGATCTTGCTCTCGAGATCTTTCATTTTCTCATCCCCGCTCGTGCTGGAGCTTGGACAAATTGAAGGTGGGATAACGGGGCCACCCCCTGTATTACCACCCCCAGCGTTTTGGTTCACCGGAGGGTTCTCGGCGTTGAGAGGCTCATCCACATCCGAATCGCTACCTGCTTGGTTAGCATGGTTACGACGGCTGGATTCACCGAGCTGATTAGATAGAGCGCGAACTTGTTGGTCGTGCTCTTCCCTCATCCGTAGCATGGCCGCTTCCATTTCGATTTTGAAGGCCTCTTTCTGCTTAGCCAGGGCCTCTTCAAGTATCTTGGTTACTTGTTCGGCGTTGATCATAAGCGATGAGCAAGGTTGCCCCGCGCTCGATGCTGTATCATCAGACGCTACGGCCGAGCAGGAGTCTGAATCAGTATCCGACGCCTCTCCTTCTAGAGAAAGCCCCTTCGGTACCCTTCGGTAGTCCTTCCGGCTGATGGCTCCCGACCGCAACCGCGTCATGCACCGGGATATCTCGGCAAGTTGGTCCCGGTTGAAGGGTTGCGTTGATCTTGCTCTACCGGTCATATTAGCCGTCACCCTTAGATATTCGTCTTCTTGGCGGACGAACTTCTTCTTGTGGGAACGCCTCGGTGTGGAAATTCTCTCGAACACCGAAACTCTCTTTGGGGTTTGGGCACAGCAGCATCCCGACAGCACTGCTTTGATGATATTGGCGCACGGGCAGTGAGACTCCATGTCCTGCACAAATTTCTTCTGGGGCTTTTCCACACCCCCAGCCCTATAGTACAACTCATCAGCTTTACAACTGGAGCAACCTATAGAGTGTTGGTGTGTATTCCCCGGTAAAACACTCTCATCCTCAGATGAGTGTGTTTCCTTTTTGGAATGCAACACTTGGTTAGTTTTCTCAAAAGTGGCCCGTTCAAGTTTACGCTTTTGTGAGCGTAGAAACTGAACGGGCTCTTGTGCTTCGACCTGCAACTCAATGCGGTCGGTTATAGGGGTTTCCCCTTTATCATCTTTCTTGGGGGAGTTGATTAGACCCCCAGTCTGATTTGTAACTTGGGGACCTTTCAATGGTCCCAGTCTTTCCTTGATGGGTACTCTACCTCGATTCACCGGTAAGGGACCGAGGCGACCCTTCAAAGGAACCCTGGGTTTTGAATGATCCCCTTTGTTACCTGGCTCCGTTAAAGGCACCGGATCTGGTTTTGAAGGAATTCGGGCAGCAACTCCACCCCCTTGTGCTTGAGGCGCTGGTTTTGGCTTTGGCAACCACACCCACTTGCTTGTAGACGGCTTTGTGGCCGCCTCTTCTTTCTGCATCTCCTCCGCCTTCTTTAGGAGGAGTCGGGCATGTGCGAGCAACGCCCGCCTCTTCTTGATTCGCTCCTCAAGGGTGGAGCGATTCCTCTTCACGCGAATCCACTCGTTCGCTTCAGTTTCGGTGGAGGAGTTAGTGGTTCGCCGTGGCTCCTGGCGGTACCTGGATTTTAGATCCTCCTTGTAGCAGATCCCGTCCATCGATTCTGCGGCCTTGGCTAGTTGTAGAGCAAGGCGTTGACGCCTCCTTTGGCGAGCCCTCTTGGACAGAACCGGTGTTGCATCATCCGTCGCCTTTGAGGTTGATGACGCGGGAACGTTGCATGGTGCAAAGACAGCAGCGGCAACGGGCTCTTGGATCTTGAAGCTGGAATTCCCACGAACGTTCTTGAAAGAGGATGTCTTCTTGCACCGGTTCGGGGATACAGATCTGGAGGAGGAGGAAGAGAGGTACTCTTCAAACTTCTGCTGATCGAACTCGTATTCGATCTCTTCATTCACCCGGATCTTGAAGGCCGGTTGCGTCACGACGATCTCGGCGGCTTGTTTCCGGTAAAAGTTACTATTTTCATTGATGTTCTCTTTTTCGAGATCTGTTACAACTTCGATCGTTACAACAGTATAAAATGAAAACAAAGGGGTTACAACTTAAACGAAAATAAACACGAGAGCCCGGTTTGGTACGGTCTCGCTTGCGTGGGTTGTTGGCCTGTGACGGGGACGTCGATATCCGTGGACCGCCGACTCTTCAAGATCCTTCCGGGAAAATTCGGCAGAGCTTCGTCTATCCGCGTGGGATATAGAAGCAGAACTTCGTCGATCCGCGTGAGATCTAGAAGCGTAAAGCGTATATCTCGGCTAACGCGAGATAATAGCTCTTCTCAGTGTCGCCTGCGAAGGGTAACACCAAGGAACAGAAGGGGGGGGTGAATGAAGAAAAGGATGAAGACCTTTCGCTCCTCGATCCGGCAGGGCTTCGCCGCTCTCCTGCAGACTCTGACTCCTCACTCCGGCAGGGCTTCGCCGCTCTCTTGCAGAACAATCCTTGGCTAAGATAATTCAGCCTTGAATTGAGTGCAAAATCAAGAGCCCCTCACAAAGGAGGCCAAGGGGGCTATTTATAGCCAAAAGGAGAGGGGGGGGGGTGATGTGAGACAACCCCTAGGGGGTGTCTCGGCCTTGGCCGAGACACCCCAAGGGGTGTCTTAGCTTTGCCAAGACGCCTCTCGGGTGTCCCGGGCCTGCCGAGGCCCATTTGGGTGTCCCAACGCAGTCCGAGGTCCTGCCGTTGTCCTGTCGTTGTCCCGCCGTTGACTCGCTGTTGACTTTTCGTCCGAACTCGGATTTGAGTGATTTCGGATACGTTGGAATCGTGACGGCGAGCTCTGTAGGCCCCAATGGTTGGATTATCCGTGGGGTGATCGGGGCACAGCGGGCGTTGGTCCAATTGCGGTGATCGCAGGGTTTTCGGTCAACCCGTATCCTCGTGATTCTGACATTCTGTCAGCTCACGTAATCCGTCGGTTTGCTTCAGTCGCTCACCGGCGTCATTTGAACTCTTGTGAACTGGGTAGTGACGTTCGATCGTCGATCGTTAACACCGAGCTGTGAGTGGGGACCTATCGGTAATTTTCGATGCCTACACACTTCATCCTCTTCATCCTCTTCATCTCCACTGTGAACTTCCACCGTAATACGATTGGGATAGGTCATCACAACCCTCTCTCTCCTCCTTTTCGGAGCATCTTGCATTTGAGCAGGAGCAACGGAAGGTTTTACGAGTCCTCTTTCGAAGAAAGAATCAGGGAGACCAGCTACTTCATCAGAACTCGAGCCAGTCTCACCCGCCTCCTCAGAAGTCTCCGTCTCCTCAGAGTCAAATTCTTCTTCACTACCAACTGAGCGAGCCGGTTCTTTTCCTTTGCTCGATGATTCGACAACCTCTTTCTTTTGAGGTGAAGTCATAACTTCACGTGTCGCTCTACTTGAGCGCCGCAGGGCTGTCTCTTCTTCTGATTCCGATCTTCTCCTGTACCGAGTGACGATGTTGGCAGTAAGCAACCACTTGCAAAATAAAAAGGTCATCCGTAGAGGCGGCGCTTCCAAGGGGAGATCGAACTCAGCGCTCGTGCAGCCGGCAATGCTCCAAAACCAGGCTCTAGCGCCGTCAATAAGTCCTCCTCGGAAGCTAAGGTGACGATTCGGGTTGCCGACGTATATTTGGTCATAGCCGAATTGACGAGCAAATCGACATGGAAGATAAGGTTCAATATTACAAACGTCTTTTACCCGAAATAATAAATAACCAGGTCGAATATTCATTAACCATCTGAAGCACCCGACATCCAAGATGGTGCGATTCTGCCTTGGGTCTTCAGCATCCAATAAAGTGGTGTTATAGGTACCGGAGAACCGAGGGAAGCAGGGGAAGAATTCCCAACACTTGTGAATTTTGAACTGCCTTGTTATGTCCGGCCATCGATGTTTGATCCATTTGCAAGCCTCAAGATTCTGCAACAAAGGAAGGCTGGGATCTACCGTCTCAGGAGCTTCCATCAAATCTGGCCGGTGAAGTACTAACCAGGTCATTAGATAAGTATAGGGCAGCTCCAGCTTCGGAACTGATAGGTTGGCGGAGGGTTTCTTTTTCTCCTGGGTAAACACAGAGATTAATTGCCGTAATCCACTGTGAATAGCAGCCACCATAGCGGGAAGCAAGGATAATTTGCGACCTGTAGCTAGCTGAACTGCTGGATACAATACTTCCATTGGCATCGCATCAGAGGACTGGTGGGGAACTACGCACCTCTTTAGCCATATAGCCAGGAAACCAGCCAGCAGAGCAGTAGGGCTAATCGGAACACCGGCTTGCCACAGATAAGAACGGAATTTGGTTCCATGTTGAAATCCATCTTCTGAATAAGAGGTGTAAGTCTGGGCGTTTGTTTTCTCTAACAGTCGATTGATTTCACTCGGGCTCATAGGAGAAAATCCGCATACATCTCCCGAATGGTCTTCCAGATTCTTGAACAGATAATCGGCGAATTGTTTTAAACTGATTTGGGGAGACTTCTTCCTTGCTTTAGGCTCCATCTCGGCCATGGCTATGTGATAGTGGTAGGTTAATTCCCATAAAGTGTCATGAGTCACAGCTGACCGATCCTTCATCTTGTTCAGCTGATTGGTAGTTGGGAAGAACTCTTGATATGGAACATCGCCCATCGGCAAACCAGACACCTTCATCATTTCATGCAGTGGTAGTCTGAGCTCCCCATTCTTGGTAAAGAATGTATTAGTGTCCGGGTTGTAGATCTCGAACAGACAAAGGAAATGGCCTACACTAATCTGCAGACCATTCATAGTAGCACGGATCGGGACCGCCAACCCTAGTTCTGCTAACTCTCGCCCCCAACGGTTCAACACATAACGAGTCATTCTGGTCCACCACCACTTGTCTCCAAAATAATGGACCCATCCATAACATCTGAAATTCTCTCTGGGTAATATCTTTCCCGCTGCCGCTAACCGGTTCTTCACGGTGTTAGCCTGCGCTGTCGTTTCATTCTGAGGTATATTGTCTTGACCTAAGACACCTGGATGAAGCCCTCGTACAGAAGCTCTTTCACTGGAACCTGGAGTAGCCTCTTTCCCAATGAAACCACAGTGAATGCGCTCGTGATTTTCAGTTAATCTCCAGAACATTTCACGGTTGACGGATAAATTCCTGAACTTTAACAGCGAATATTCCCGAGGAATCCAGGGCAAATATAAGAATGATGACCCGCTTTGATGCAACCATTGCGCAGGCTTGCAGAAAGCAATCTCTGGATCTTTTACTGAATCACCAAACAAGAAATCCGGCTTCCTTATACATTGATTTGAGTCTTGTTCTGAAATCAGGGTTGCATCCGTGATTAACCATCGTAGAACACGACAACTACCCCGCCGGATCAACTCTCTAGCCTCTTCACTATAGTCAGATTTGAATTGGGGAGAGGATTCAATTAACGGGAGCCCCTCATAATAAGAATGGGTAACGTTACTCTGACCCGTAACCGCATCAGCAGGAAAGGCAGTGGAAGGAAATTGGACTGATAAAGAAAACATACACATAAATTGTGTAAGAATAGTCCTAAAATTATAGAGGAAGCGATATACCTTATTCTATAAGATATAGTCGCTATTTCATAACAGGTGTGACGATTTTTCATCTACCACATGTATAAAGGAGATATGCGTGACTATACACGGGCATTATAACGGCATACCAAAACCTTTCAACACATGTGGGATGATATGAAATCGCCCCTGCATGTTCTGAAGTGTGTTTTGTCCAAGCAAAACAAACACTTTTAAGCGTCGATCCCCTCAAAGGAGGATACCGGCTCTTCTCGAGGGTATCTCAAAGGATACAAACGAGGATCTGCATACAAATACAGGTACATATATATGAAATTGATGGACTACAACATTTAAATTCGTAAAAGGATGAAAGAAATGTACCCCCATGCGAAGCGGCAACAGGAGCAGCCCCCTCAAGGGACTGGGCAGTCGAACGGCCTCGGGAAGCGCGGGATCGTCGCGGTGACATGATGAGTACACAAGCTACATTGAAACCCAAGGGGAAAGTTAAAGTTTTGAACGTGAAATTGAACAAAATATCATGAAATATTGCCGAAACAGTGCATGCAAGGTCACAATTAGAGGAAATTGAGATTTTAAGGAAAAAAGGAAACCAAACCTATCAAATCCAAGTTGAATCTCCCTAAACGAAGCCTCCACACAAATCAGAAACAAAGAAGGCAAGGGGAAGTCGAAAACTGCAGGAAATCTCCCAAGAAATCGCCCAACAAATCGTCGAAAATCGAATGAAAAAACGCTGGAAACCCTAAGTCGGGGTTTTATAACCCTGACTTTGCCCAGCGAGACAGGTTTCACTGTCTCGCCGTGTGAGACAGTATATACTGTCTCGCACAGCGAGACAGCATTTACTGTCTCGCACCGCGAGACAGTATGAACTGTCTTGCATCACAAGATGGCAACGATCGTTTTGATGCCATAGTGTTTTGATACACATAAATACTCCAATGGGTACACGAGTCTAAACTGTTTCCCTACACCCAACAGGAAGTTTCTGGAGAATATTAATCCGAATATTCTTAAGGATAACCTGATGAGCTCTTAGCGGATGTATCAATTCAGTGACAAAAGCTGAACCCACAAGAACAAATATCAGCTTCGATTCAAGATCTCGACAACGGTCAAGCGATAAACGCGACACCGGGAGAACATTAGCTATTCTACAAAGAACTGAATAGACTAAAAAAGGAAGAAGAGGTCAAGGGTTGAAGCCATTTACAAGTACTACTACACGATCTACTCAACCAAGCATTGAAGGGATCGTAAGCAAAACCTATCTTATCCAAAGTATCCCAGACTCTTCTATAAAAGAATACGTCTGGAATATTTTGGAGGGGGTATCTGTAGGCGTCAAAAAATACTAATAGATATCCAAACATAGAGAAAATCACTCAAAACTAACAAATACAAACTGTCTCGCCAGCGAGACAGGCTTTGCTGTCTCGCCAGTGAGACAGGCTTTGCTGTCTCGCCAGCAAGACAGTGTTGAATTGGTTGAAACTGCCTTGTAAACCGCCACACACGTGTCCATTAACTGCCAAGGGACGTGGGAAACATCGTGGGCGAAAATCACGTGAATAACTGCCAAAATAACGGAGTTTGAAATGTGGGAAAGCAGTTACAGCGAGAAACTGTCATTTTTCAAGACAGTATTTACTGTCTCGCTGGGCGAGACAGCAAATTTACTGGCTCGCGGGTCGAGACAGCAAACACTGTCTCGCCGTACTAATTCAGTTTTAGGTTGAGTTTTTGCAGTTACAGACCCCAGAGGCTATAAATACCCCCCTAAGGTCACTACTGACGAGGATCGAACATATTTTCGAGCATTCCAGAGCAGAGAGAGCAGACTTGATTTTGGTGTGATTCCTTAACATTCGAGCTTTGACTTGATTTCAAGAAGAACGACTATCTTACTCTGATAAGATATCGTTTCAAATTCTTACTTCGATAAACGAAGGAAGAATCATAAACCCCCTTCACGATCTGTGATTCGGCGGTCCACGAACCAAAGCGTTCCCGGCACAGGCAAAGTCCCACAAAAAACAAGGATCGATAGACGATTTTTGTGTTATTTTCTCAAAAGTTGTAATTTTTGCTTTGTTGTGTAAAAGAGGTCTTATAAAAAGACTATTCCTTTGAACTTTATTGTAATCGACTGAAGAGACAATGAATTCGACAACAAAACAGACTTTTGATGAAAACAAACTGGCGACCACAGTGGGAGCCAGTGGCCTCGCTACCGAGGCCGTCGTGTCGCAGCCGATAAAGATCATCATCACTGAGGAGATCGAATACGAGTTCGATCAAGCCAAATTCGAGGAATACTTGTCATCCTCATCCTCAAAATCTTCCTCGTCCCGCAGGTGCAGGAAGATTTTTTCTCCTAAGAAAGTTTTCTAGTCTGCAGCGCCAATGAAGGCTGCAGGTGAAGATCCTCGCCCGACTGTTGCTAAGGAATCTGTCCGCAACGTTTCTGCTCCAAGCGACTCCGTACCAATTAAGGAGTCATTGATGAATTGCTCACCGGTGCTGATGAAGAGGGCTCGTCAGAGACAACGCCAACGCCGTGCTCGACAATTGGCCAAGGCCATGCAACAAACCGACGGGGTCCACTACTATGCGGACCTAAAGTCGAGAAAACAGAAAATGACTCAATTGCCTCAACGGCAAGATAATCATATTTCTGCAAAGCTAACGACGGAGGAATGGACCCTCGTCAAAAGGACCCGTTCAACCCTAAAGGAACGGATACAGAGACGAAAGGTGAAGGCCGCTCATGCCCGCGCTCTTCGTCAACAAAAACAAGCAATCAAAAAAGAGTTGGTGTCTGAAAAGCCACCAAAGAACCGTAAGGTTTGGATGACGAAGGAACCGCAAGCATCTGTTCCGGGCCCGTCTACTGCATCATCAGTGAAGCCCTAGGTTAGTCCAGATTTATCTAAGTTCAAGATCACCATGGCGGATTGCCTTGGTCCCTCGGTTGATGATCGAGGCAAAAAACCGGTCAAAGAAAATCCAATGCCGGCAAATAAACCCTTAGTGGTTTCATATACAGGGGGTCGTAAACACCCTCCTGTCAGATTCAATCCGGTCCAAAACGAGAGAATATCAGTTCATGATCGTTTAGGACCCATGAAGACTCCACACCCGCAAGGGGGTGTGTTTAAAAATTTAGCCTTGGATCGCCCAGAAGCGACGACTAGTCGTCCTGTGCATGTTAACAAGGTTCATAAACCCAAGATAGGTTGCTCAAATCACGGTAGTGAGGAGCTGTACTATCAAAACAATAACTCGAGAAAACGGATTGTCCGAGAAGATGAATCGCATTGCGCATGCGAGAGACTCATCAAGGCAGTGTTGACGGAATGCGGTTGCTCACAAACTAAAGCAAAACGAGTTTCCGTATTTCAAAGACTTTTGACTGAAGCGTCAAAATCTAAAGTGAGACGTTTCAACCAGAGGAAACCTGCAAGGCGGCAAGATGATTTCCCTGAGGTCACCATTAATATGACCGGCAGAGGAAAACAGCATCTAGTCAACCCTGACCCTGATTTCTCTTCAGAAGGGAGAATTGAGCGGGGTCTTTCTCAAAGAATGGCGCGGTTACAACGGAGGGCCAACCGACGCCGAGACTACAAAAGGATGCACGAAGGTTTATCGTCGGAAGACGAGCTGTCAGATACTTGTTCCGCTATCGCTTCAGACGATACCGCGTCCAGTGTGGAGCGAGCGAGAGAATCATTCGCCATCACGCCAGACCAGTTAGCTCAGATACTGCAAGAAGTGTTGGCCAAACAACGTGAGGAGATCAGAGCTGAAATCAAAACGGAGATGGAGTTGACAATGCAGCAGGTACGAGATTTGCAAGCTCAACAAAGTCAACCGGAATCGAGCCAAAAGGCAGAATCCAGCAAACGCAATGCTAGACCTGTACATACAACTGAGGACGATGACAAAGAAGACGAGAATATCTTCGCTGATCCTCCTCCTGATAAAGACAATTCTGGAAGTGGTCCGGTCAAATCAACTACCCAACCTCCTCAAGATTATCTGAAGAAGGCTGAGGAAGAAGACAAGAAAATGCAGGATCTTGAGAGCAAAGTCAATGCTCTGATGACGGCTCAAGAAGTGAAGAAAACGGGCATTCCATACCCGTACCCGAGGGAGTGGGATCTCATTCCTTATCCCTCAAAATTTAATTTGATTAACTTTACTCCTTTTGATGGCAGGGGTTCACCAACTCAGCACTTGATTTATTTCAAGTCACATCTCGGCGCGATATCAGGAAATGAAGCCCTGATGGTTCGGTCATTCGTAGGAACCCTCCGTGGGCCTACCTTCGATTGGTACCGACGCCTGAAACCCGGAAGCATCACTAGCTGGGGAGATATGGAAGAACTGTTTCTCACCAATTTCTTCGACGACGACACGGAGGTCTCTATTGGCACGTTGTTGGATGAGAAGCAGAAGAATGGGGAGTCGGTTGACGTGTTTGTTAAACGATTCCGGAACAAGGTAGTGAACTGCAGAGATCCACTCACAGAAGAATTCATCCTACAGACATGTCATAACAACCTATCTTTGGATGTATTAGAGGTTACGGGAGTTGTACCCTCTAAAACCTGGAAAGAATTGAAAGTTAGAGGTGAGCAAGCTGAACGATTTCTCAAGAGAAGGAACTTAGAGAAATCAAAAACAGTACTTCAATCCTCGAGGTAGAGGAAGAGGGTCGGGAGCTGCTGTCGATGCGCATCAAACGTCACAACAGCCGCCGCAACAACAACCGCAGCAATCGTCATTCCAGTTGGCGCCGAATCAGAATCAACAGCCTCAGAAGCAGTTTAAGCCCTCTGAGCCCAGATTCCCAAAGGAGTATTCATTCAAAGATGATGAAGTGCCGGTCATCTTCAAATACCTACTGGATAATAATAAGATCAAGCTTCCACCGGTCACAAACCAAGAAGAAGCAAAGAAGACCAATGACCCAAAATACTGTGCGTATCACAGGAGGGTCCACCATCCCACTAAGGCTTGTTATGTCTTAAAAGACAAAATACAAACCTTAATTGATGTTGGTATTGTGACCCCGAAGCCAAAGGAGAAGAAGGTGGGTGCAAACGCAGTCTCCATTAGTTTCGGATCAGTTCCACTGTCTTGGTTTCAAGCCGAGTCAGTATCAGAAGTAAAGATGCAAACCATCAACGATGACCCTCATGGACAGCGCCAAAAAGGGCTAGTGTCACACACGACCCCTAACGGCGAAATCCTTTGGGTTCATCCGGATTTGCTTGAAGATGAACAGTGGACGACATCCACATCAAAGAAGAAATCAAAAGGCAAGGGAAAGGAGAAATCCTATTATGGAGCCTCGACGATTCCGGAGAAAGACGACGAGGAGATAGCAGCTCTGCCACTTTCTGATGAAGAACAGGAAGTTTTCGCTACAAGGGGTGGAAATGAATACCATTACCAGTATCCGGAAACTTCTAATCCAAATGCTAAAACTCTTTCAGAACTAGGGGTGGTTGCGACCCCACCCATAGCAACTGAGAAGCCACAGAAAGTTGTTAAGCAAAAAGAGAAGGAACCTCAACCTAAAGAAGTTCAACTTCCGAAGCAGCCTCGTTTCAATCGACCGATTGGACGAGACAAACCGGAAAGCTCAAACACTCCATACCGCTTCGACGTCATGACTCAATTGGCAAATATCCCAGCAAGGATCACGCTATACGAATTGTTGCGCCTCTCGAAAGAAACTAGGGAAGCTTTACAAGAAGCTTTGGCTGATTCTGAAGTATTCCTCACTCAGATCAAGCCAACTCCTGAAGAACCAAAGTCATCAGTGCAGCACTGCAATCTAGCAGCCACCAAATTTCCTTGCATAGCTTTCACAAAAGAAGATATGCAAGTCAGGAATTCGAAGCATGACAGACCGTTATATTTCACTGGATATATCGGTTCGAGCGTTGTCAACCGGATTCAAGTCGATCCGGGTTCCGCTGTTAGCATCATGCCACTTCGGTTGATGTACCATCTCGGAATTCCCGCCAGCAAGTTAGCCTCCACAGGAACGGTCATCTACGGGTTCAATACTAGTGGATCAAGACCGTTGGGAAAAATCCGGGTGAAGTGTCAACTCGGAGATTTGAAATCTGAAGTCACCTGCTATGTGATCGATGCGGAGACTTCCTATAACTTACTGTTGGGTCGTCCATGGATCCACGGTAATCTTATAGTTCCCTCCACCCTCCATCAGTGTTTGAAGTATGTCGACACTAATGAGGAGGTTAAGACGATGGTCGTGGATAAGCAACCATTCAAGGGGTTAGAAAATTATTTTACTGACTCCCTTTTGTATGGTGTTGAGTCCGATACTGAACCATCAGCCCATGGCACGAACAGCGGAGAAGAAGCTGATACCGAAGCCGGGCTCGATTATAGTGAAGGTCTTGTACTAAATGACATTGAACCTCTTGTAATCGATCTTGACGGTGATGAATCGTCGGACGAAAGTTGTAACTGGCAACTTGCCGATGAAATAATAAAGAATGATTTAGAGTATTTGCCTTGTCTTGATAATGTAATACAGGAATTGTATGACGATCCCAGTCTGCACATGCCACTTCGCTCGTCTTGCACGGCGACAAAATATTTTCCAAATCCAATTGGAACAATGGTAATTCTACCTGCAAAGACAGGGGGTGAGAAAGAAATAATCTTTGGAAAGGGGGATTCATCCCCAACTCCTGATCTTTTCTTGGACAGCAACTCAGATGAGGAAAAGCCGGGGCGACATTTCTCTCGGTATAGTTCATAAGCAAATGATTACATGGAGAGGCAAGGCTATGACCTCTCGCTCGGTGAAGGTCTTTATTTTGGTCAAGGAGTCAGGGTTCCACCCCGTTCTACCTATGTACCAAAAGGAAAACCTGATAATTATTATAGTCATAATAGAGGTCTAGGTTATGCTTCGTCATCTGATGACGAATATTGCCAGCAGATCATTAGCCAACTGATAAATGAAAGTGGACATTCATCTGATACTTTAATGTGGGATTCTGACACGAGCATTGGAGAGAGATTCAAAGCCTTAATGTCGAACATGGCGACAGTTGATCCTTCCACCACTGAAGAGGACGATTAGTTGCCTATTTGGGAAGACCCATGGATGCATTACATGAACATCCAATATGGCGATCGATTCGAACAAATAGAGCCTCCTACTGAGGATAAAGTGGTCCAAGTTAATATGGGTGACGAAACTAATCCGAAACCTATATTTATCAGCGGTGATCTTCCATCGGATGAAAAAGAGGAACTAATCGCCCTCGTTAGAGAGTATATCGACGTTTTCGCTTGGAATTACGAAGATATGCCAGGACTCGACCCAAACGTAGCAATACACACCCTCAACATAAAATCAGATGCTAAACCTGTTAAGCAACAACAAAGACGGTTTCGTCCTCAAATTATGGAGGCAATAGAAACTAAAGTTAAGAAATTAATCGATTCAGGTTTTGTCAGAGAAGAACAACACCCTGATTGGCTAGCCAACATCGTGCCAGTTCTTAAAAAGAATCAGAAAATCAGAATTTGCATTGACTTCAGAGATTTGAATACCGCATGTCCTAAAGACGACTTCCCTTTACCAATTACGGACGTCATCATTGACAATACATGAGCGTTTGAGAGAATATCATTTATGGATGGATTCTCGGGATATAATCAGATTAAGATGCATCCGGATGATGAAAAGCATACAGCTTTCAGAACACCCCTTGGTGTATTCTGTTATACTGTTATGCCGTTCGGGTTGAAGAACGCTGGTGCTACGTACCAACGAGCAATGACAAAGATCTTTCAGGAACACCTTCGGAAGACTGTCGAATGCTACGTTGATGACCTGGTCGTTAAGAGCCGTGATAAGAGCGATCACATTAAAGATTTGAAGACGATGTTCGATCTTATGAGAAGTCATCAGCTAAAAATGAACCCGACTAAATCCTTCCTCGGAATGTCGAGCGGTAAATTTCTTGGATTTGTCATCACTACGAAAGGTATTCATATCGATCCTGACAAAGTGAAGGCAATACATGAGCTACAACCTCCGAGAAATCTTAAAGAACTCAGAGGATTGCAAGGTCGATTGGCATATATCCGTCGGTTTATATCAAATCTGTCCGGAAAATGTCAGCCATTCTCCAAACTCACAAAGAAGGGCGTGTCGTTCATTTGGGATGAAGCATGCCAAAAGGCGTTCGAAGATATTAAAACATATCTGGCGAACCTACCTATTCTCGTTGCATCGAAATCAGGCAGACCGTTTTTGATTTACGTCAAAGCGACGAGCCATTCGTTAAGTGCATTACTTGCACAAGATGATGATAATGGTCACGAACAAGCGGTATATTATCTGAGTCGCACACTAGTAGGAGCCGAATCTCGTTATCCAATGATCGAGAAGGAATGCCTTGCATTGGTATTTACAATCCAGAAAATGCGACATTACTTAGTCGGACAGACAATTTATGTCATTTCCAACATAAACCCAATACACGTATTCATGACCCAGCCGGCCTCCATGAATTGGCGTTTAGCTAGATGGGCTCTACTCTTATCGCAATACGACTTGTACTTTAAGCAACAAAAATCAGTTAAAGGACGAGCTATTTGCGATCTTCTGGCGGAAAACCCTACGAAGGATATAGTCGAATTATACGACGATCTGCCAGATGAAACCCACGAAGTTAATACCACCTCACATCAACAAGTGTGGCAGTTGTACTTCGATGGGGCCTCACGCGCAACCAATGTGGCAAGCGCACCCGAATGTTTTAAAATCTCCTCAGGAGTGGGGGTCGTTTTAGTTTCCCCGGAAAAGCATGTCTTGCCTAGAGCATACTCGTTGACCGAACCATGTTCTAATAATGTGGCCGAGTACAATGAGCTAATAATTGGACTCAACTTTGCCAAAGAGCTGGGGGTCGAATACCTTGAAGCTTTTGGGGATTCTCAATTGGTAGTTAATCAAATACGAGGAGAGTATGAAGTCAGAAGTCAAGACCTGATTCCATACCACCAGGTGGCCATCGAGATGGCAAACTTGTTCGAAGGGTTTTTTATCGAGTACGTCCCACGCCTCCAAAACGCGTACGCAGACGCATTGGCGGCATTGTCGGTATCCTTGGCTCAATCTCCCGAAACAGAGCAATTGATTACAGTGAGGACCCACCAGCTTATCGTTCCAATTTACGACTCAGATGTTAAAGAAGCATACTCAACGGTAGTTGAACCCGAAGTTCAAGATTGGCGTTTTCCCATTATCGACTACGTCCTACATGGTATATTGCCTGAAGATGTAAGAGAAAGGGAATCGATTCGGCGAAGAGCACCGAGATTTTACTACAACGCCACGGCGCAAATGTTGTATAGACGATCGTACGATGGTCTTTTACTCCGTTGTCTCTCCGGCAAAGAAGCGGAACAAGCACTCAAAGAGGCGCATGACGGGATATGCGGTGCACATCAGCCCGGTCCTAAACTCTGTGATCGACTTAGGAGAATTGGGTATTATTGGCCAACTATGGTAAAAGACGCAGTTGACTACGCACGGCGATGTGAAGTGTGCCAGTTACATGCAAATTATATGCACCAGCCGCCTGAATATTTACACCCGTCGGCAACATCGTGGCCATTCGAAACTTGGGGAATAGTAGGTCCTATCTTTCCACCTTCGGTTAAAGGGGACCGTTTCATTCTGGCAATCACCGATTATTTCTCAAAATGGGCAGAAGCAGTTCCACTTAGAGAAGTAAAAACGAGTGATGTTATCAAGTTTATCAAACATCATATCATATATCGGTATGGTGTTCCAAGGCAAATAGTACACGATAATGGTCCTCAATTCGTCAGCAACACATTCATCAAATTTTGCGGTAAATTCGGGATTAAGGACGTTTCATCGACAGCTTATAATCCCACAGCTAACGGATTAGCCGAAGCTTTTAACAAGACCATCATCAAAATTCTGTCAAAATTGGTGAAAACCAATAAACGAGATTGGGACAACAAACTCGGCGAAGCCCTGTGGGCTTATCGCACAACTGTCTGCACGCCAACCGGAACAACCCCATATGCCTTAATATATGGATGTGAAGCTGTTCTCCCATTGGAAATACAGATTCCTTCCCTCCGTATCGCTCTCGCAACGGGAATGATGACGGAAGAACATCATCAGAAACGTCTCGAGGAGTTAGAGATGCTAGATGAGAAGCGCTTGGAAGCT
This sequence comes from Asparagus kiusianus, assembly GCA_022839385.1. Lineage (NCBI taxonomy): Eukaryota > Viridiplantae > Streptophyta > Magnoliopsida > Asparagales > Asparagaceae > Asparagus > Asparagus kiusianus. The sequence continues at coordinate 6,583 of BQKN01051627.1, read as the reverse complement.
CAGCAACAAATTAAGTTTTATCAAGCTAGAATTTCTCGGACTTTTGATAAAAAGGTCCGATGATGAAGTTTTAAAGAAGGAGATCTAGTTCTTGCTGTCCGAAGACCTATGATTCTTACTTCTAAGAAGAAAGGAAAATTTAAACCTAAATGGGAAGGGCCGTTCGTGATAGAAACAGTCTATTCGAACGGTGCATATCGCCTGATTACCCAGGATGGCAATAAATTAATGATGCTAATAAATGAGAAATTCCTAAAAAAAGTATTACCCGTAATACGTTCAGGATAACCTATGTAAAACGGAAAGTTCCTAGAGAGTCCTATACAGGATATTTCAGGATAACCTGTTATCAGTTGATTATTCTCAATGGAAAATGTTCATGTGAATAATCCATTCTTAATTATGATGAAAATGATTAAGACCCTCTTTTTACTTTTGTTGAGATGAGATTTCATGACAGTTAATCTTTCCTCACAAAACCTTGTAATGCGATCATGGAAGGGGAAACTCGATGATTCGTAACCCCGCACCATGAAACGCCCACCGATCAGATCAACCAATGGTCATCGGTCTATACCAGTCGACAAGTTATTTCATATCAAATTCTTATGTTTGAAACCAAAATTTCCTACCGAGTAGTTCGTGTAAATCAACAAACTCATTGTTATTTGTACCCTACTCCTATTCCTCTTTTGGTCAAACCTTACTACAGTTAAGACCAAAGCCAAAATCCCCTCTCGATTCGTTCCATGAACGAGAGGTCCACAAATTGGGTGATCAAATCTTTAAACAGTTAGGATCATCTCAAAACCCCCACTTGGTCAAACCTTCCTACAGTTAGGACCACAACCAAAATCCCCTCTCGATTCGTTCAATGAACGAGAGGTCCACAAACTGAATAATCAAACCTTATGACAGTTAGGATTATTCAAACCAATCCGGATTCCCTAAGTGGAGATCCCACTTTGAGTTTGCTTTCCATCAGGAGATAGAATATAAAATTCTTCCTCTCCGATTCTGGGTTTATCTCTATCAACAAACAAGAGACGGGGAGATGGAATATAAAATTATTCCTTTCCAATTCTGGGTTTATCTCTACCAACAAACAAGAGATCAGGAGTCGGAATATGAAATTATTCCTCTCCAATTCTGGGTTTATCTCTACCAACAAACAAGAGACGGGGAGATGGAATATGAAATTATTCCTTTCCAATTCTGGGTTTTTCTCTACCAACAAACAAGAGACTCTGAACTGGAATATCCAAGTTCTTTCTTCACAAACTTAGATTCGTTTTCATACATAGAGAACGTGACCTATCTACACTTTAAGATCCATGTCATTCACACATGGGGGATGTTATCTCTATCCCTTATTAGAGATAAGTCTACATCTAACATATGTAGCCTACATATTCAATATTGTAGTTTAAAGTCTAAAAGAATTTAACTCTTTTAGCCCAACGTTATATATGAAACGGACTTAGATAATTCACATACTAGCCCGATTCAAACGGTAGTCGGTAAAGGCATATCAAATCCGTTGATGGCTGAGGATTTGCCAAAAATCCTATAAGTATTATGGTTATTTATTCTAAACAAGAATGAGTAATCATAATAAAATCTCAATGAGCAAAAAAGTTCATTATATTGACTGAAAATGTTCAAAAAATTCATGTTCTCTAATTACAAAAGTTTATATTGACGAATCTGATCTTCTAGTTTTGAAAGCTCTATTACATAAGCCTGTTCAAGCTCAGCGGTCAGTTTAACTTTGAAGGCTTCTTCATCAACACCATGAAGTTCGGCGATCTCTTGTTCTTTCTCAGCAAGCCTCTTATCCTGAACATCCAATTGTTGGTACAGATTTTCTTCAATTTGAGTTGTCTTCGTCAACTCGGACTCCAAAATTTCACGAGCATCCTTGGCTTTTGCAAGTTGTTCTTCTAGGCGGTCTATCTCAGCTTGGTTCGACTCTAAATCCCGTTGTAGATCGACCTTAGCCTGTATTCTCTTGGCGACATGCACCCTAAGCCGATGACTGTGGGCTCTTAGCTTTTGGAGCTCGGAGTTAGCAGATTTTTGGGAGTCGCGCCACGCTTGCAATCTGGAATCTATGTGAGAGGCGATATAGGAGGATACACCTTTGGTGCGGAGATCCTTCAGAAGCTCAATATGTTGTTTCAAGTCGATTGAATAAGCGTTGATCGAATCAGCTAGCTCACCATATCCTTCCTCTCTGATTTCTGATATGTAGCGATCAAGAGGCCTCTTAAAATTCTTAAAAGGTGATCCTTTAAAGAGAATGCGATCGACCATGGTACTTAGAAAGGAGACAAAGCCTTGGAGATCAGAGCAAATGACGGATTTTTCCGGATCCTCGTCAGACAATAACTCTTGAATGTGGACTGATAGTGAGGTAGAAGAAACTGCGATAAGGACGAATAAGTCAGTACAAGATATATGTGTGCATACATAACAGCAATCTGAAGCATTCTAAATTTAATAGAAGAACCTATAGCGGGAGTCGGTTTGTCCAATGGGGGTAGTCTGGTCTCCTGAACAGTCAAAGCTGGTTCAGGAATGGTAGCTTTTGGTGCACCAGCTATGTCAGAAGATTCTTTAATTTCAACTTCAGAAGATTTTGGTTCCAAATTGAGAGCCTTCTCAGGAGAAGATTCTACAAACAAAAAGATCGCAATAAATATAATGGAATATCGATCAAAAACTTGAAACGAATGAGGATTAAAACTCACTAATTCCAGGCATAACATCAGCCGACGTACCAACTTCTTCAGTTGGTCTCGCTTTTGTGACAACCGGACTGATTTGGGGGGTGACAGTGACCTCTATCATCATAGGATCTATAGGAGTAGCAGGTTGGGATTCAGGAATATATGATTGAAAAACAACTGCGGTTCCTGCCCATGATGAGTAATCACGACCCTCGGGTTGATAGTTGGTTTCAGCGATTATAGCGGTATCGGTTATGGCAACTGGTCCTATAATTCAAACACTTAGACAATTAATCAAGTAAAAAATATATATATATGGTAAGGAATTTACAGGACAGGGGCCTTACTCTGAGAAGGACCTGCTTCTGTTAAACCGCCTCCAACAATTGATTCTGTAGCTGCACCAGTAATTTTCCCCGACAACAAATCGGAGATTTCCTGATGATCGCCCTCTAAAATATCAATACTATAGTCGAAATCAGTGAAGTCGTCGACTTTAGGGGTATGGGTGATTCCTCCTTCCGTTGGTTCGTTCATTATAACATCTACAGGAAGCGTTGAATCATAAATAACATGTGAATTTAGACGAATTTGCTCAAGACAAAAATTAACGTTACCTTTATGGACCGGGACGGATTCGAGAGCTTCACTACTTGTACCTGCTTCTTTCAGTTTGACTAAAAGGAGACAAAGCGCACAGGTCATTAGAGGAGGCACACAGTCCGACTCATTCATTTCTCGGATTTCTCTTCCGAGAGGAGAAAGATCAGTACCTGTGTCCGTAGCTGATGGATCAATGTCAGGAGTTGGTGGAACACCAGCTGGTCCTTCTTTCAGAGCATCCTGTATTTGTTGAACGAAGCTAGGCTCCTCAGCTTCCATACCGCCGGGAGAAGTAGCTTCAGCTCGATATTCTCCTTCTTCTTGACTTCCTACAGAAGTCGAGTATGGAGTGAGTTTAAACGGTAAGAAGTTTGAGAACAATAAAAATGAATTATTACCTTGTTCTTCTGAAGAGGTGCTACGGGCGGACGTTTCCTCTAAAGCGGGAAGACGAACACGCGGCTTGGAGGCGGATTTCTTCTGTCTTTTCAACGGACGTGCCTCATCCTGGATTCCAGAGCCTTCATGATGATACTTGGTGCGCAATTCAACTCCAGGAAGGGCTTGGGTTTGAGCTTGAGTGGAAGGTCGTGACCTTTGTCGACGAGCAAGAGGCACTTTGTTTCCGGTAAAAGTTGCTGTTTTCATTGATGTTCTCTTTTTCGAGATCTGTTACAACTTCGATCGTTACAACAGTATAAAATGAAAACAAAGGGGTTACAACTTAAACGAAAATAAACACGAGAGCCCGGTTTGGTACGGTCTCGCTTGCGTGGGTTGTTGGCCTGTGACGGGGACGTCGATATCCGTGGACCGCCGACTCTTCAAGATCCTTCCGGGAAAATCCGGCAGAGCTTCGTCTATCCGCGTGGGATATAGAAGCAGAACTTCGTCGATCCGCGTGAGATCTAGAAGCGTAAAGCGTATATCTCGGCTAACGCGAGATAATAGCTCTTCTCAGTGTCGCCTGCGAAGGGTAACACCAAGGAACAGAAGGGGGGGGGTGAATGAAGAAAAGGATGAAGACCTTTCGCTCCTCGATCCGGCAGGGCTTCGCCGCTCTCCTGCAGACTCTGACTCCTCACTCCGGCAGGGCTTCGCCGCTCTCTTGCAGAACAATCCTTGGCTAAGATAATTCAGCCTTGAATTGAGTGCAAAATCAAGAGCCCCTCACAAAGGAGGCCAAGGGGGCTATTTATAGCCAAAAGGAGAGGGGGGGGGGTGATGTGAGACAACCCCTAGGGGGTGTCTCGGCCTTGGCCGAGACACCCCAAGGGGTGTCTTAGCTTTGCCAAGACGCCTCTCGGGTGTCCCGGGCCTGCCGAGGCCCATTTGGGTGTCCCAACGCAGTCCGAGGTCCTGCCGTTGTCCTGTCGTTGTCCCGCCGTTGACTCGCTGTTGACTTTTCGTCCGAACTCGGATTTGAGTGATTTCGGATACGTTGGAATCGTGACGGCGAGCTCTGTAGGCCCCAATGGTTGGATTATCCGTGGGGTGATCGGGGCACAGCGGGCGTTGGTCCAATTGCGGTGATCGCAGGGTTTTCGGTCAACCCGTATCCTCGTGATTCTGACATTCTGTCAGCTCACGTAATCCGTCGGTTTGCTTCAGTCGCTCACCGGCGTCATTTGAACTCTTGTGAACTGGGTAGTGACGTTCGATCGTCGATCGTTAACACCGAGCTGTGAGTGGGGACCTATCGGTAATTTTCGATGCCTACACACTTCATCCTCTTCATCCTCTTCATCTCCACTGTGAACTTCCACCGTAATACGATTGGGATAGGTCATCACAACCCTCTCTCTCCTCCTTTTCGGAGCATCTTGCATTTGAGCAGGAGCAACGGAAGGTTTTACGAGTCCTCTTTCGAAGAAAGAATCAGGGAGACCAGCTACTTCATCAGAACTCGAGCCAGTCTCACCCGCCTCCTCAGAAGTCTCCGTCTCCTCAGAGTCAAATTCTTCTTCACTACCAACTGAGCGAGCCGGTTCTTTTCCTTTGCTCGATGATTCGACAACCTCTTTCTTTTGAGGTGAAGTCATAACTTCACGTGTCGCTCTACTTGAGCGCCGCAGGGCTGTCTCTTCTTCTGATTCCGATCTTCTCCTGTACCGAGTGACGATGTTGGCAGTAAGCAACCACTTGCAAAATAAAAAGGTCATCCGTAGAGGCGGCGCTTCCAAGGGGAGATCGAACTCAGCGCTCGTGCAGCCGGCAATGCTCCAAAACCAGGCTCTAGCGCCGTCAATAAGTCCTCCTCGGAAGCTAAGGTGACGATTCGGGTTGCCGACGTATATTTGGTCATAGCCGAATTGACGAGCAAATCGACATGGAAGATAAGGTTCAATATTACAAACGTCTTTTACCCGAAATAATAAATAACCAGGTCGAATATTCATTAACCATCTGAAGCACCCGACATCCAAGATGGTGCGATTCTGCCTTGGGTCTTCAGCATCCAATAAAGTGGTGTTATAGGTACCGGAGAACCGAGGGAAGCAGGGGAAGAATTCCCAACACTTGTGAATTTTGAACTGCCTTGTTATGTCCGGCCATCGATGTTTGATCCATTTGCAAGCCTCAAGATTCTGCAACAAAGGAAGGCTGGGATCTACCGTCTCAGGAGCTTCCATCAAATCTGGCCGGTGAAGTACTAACCAGGTCATTAGATAAGTATAGGGCAGCTCCAGCTTCGGAACTGATAGGTTGGCGGAGGGTTTCTTTTTCTCCTGGGTAAACACAGAGATTAATTGCCGTAATCCACTGTGAATAGCAGCCACCATAGCGGGAAGCAAGGATAATTTGCGACCTGTAGCTAGCTGAACTGCTGGATACAATACTTCCATTGGCATCGCATCAGAGGACTGGTGGGGAACTACGCACCTCTTTAGCCATATAGCCAGGAAACCAGCCAGCAGAGCAGTAGGGCTAATCGGAACACCGGCTTGCCACAGATAAGAACGGAATTTGGTTCCATGTTGAAATCCATCTTCTGAATAAGAGGTGTAAGTCTGGGCGTTTGTTTTCTCTAACAGTCGATTGATTTCACTCGGGCTCATAGGAGAAAATCCGCATACATCTCCCGAATGGTCTTCCAGATTCTTGAACAGATAATCGGCGAATTGTTTTAAACTGATTTGGGGAGACTTCTTCCTTGCTTTAGGCTCCATCTCGGCCATGGCTATGTGATAGTGGTAGGTTAATTCCCATAAAGTGTCATGAGTCACAGCTGACCGATCCTTCATCTT
>BQKN01051624.1:0-16589 GCA_022839385.1 Asparagus kiusianus | reverse complement strand
CACCCCCAGGATCCGACAGGTGAAACTAGAAGTGGGATCTCCACTCCAAGAATCGAAAAGATTCGGATAACCCTAACTGTCGTAAGGTTTGGTTACTCGAATCGAAGGTTCAAACGACCCTAACTGTCGTAAGGTTTGGTCATTTGAATTGAAAGTGGACCTCTCGTTCATTGGAGGAATCGAGAGGGGATTTTGGTTGTGGTCCTAACTGTAGTAAGGTTTGACCAAGTGGGGAGTGTGAGAATGATCATAACCGAAGGTTGGACCTCTCGTTCTTTGGGCGAATCGAGAGGGGAATTTGGCTTTGGCCCTAACTGTCATAAGGTTTGACCAAACTGGAATGGTGTGGTGGAGACTATGAGTAGTCAGAAACCACTGAAAGTTCTGCGAGGGGAGAATCAATGATTTAGATCTCATCTCAGCAAAAGAGTGTTTGTGAGAGTTAAATTTTGACAAACAAGAATATTCGGAATTTGAATATTGATTTCTTGTTCATCAGCGACCGGGTTATCCCTAAGAATACCCCGACGTGGTATTCTTCCGGGAACTTCCCGGTACCTCAATTCTTCTGAGGATACTAAGGATAGTACCTCTTCAGAAACTTGCCATTTATTGGCATCATGAGTCGGTCACCATCTTTGGTGACTAGACGATAGGCGCCGTTCGAGTAAACTGTTTCTACTACGAACGGTCCCTCCCATTTGGGTTCAAATTTGCCTTTCTTCTTGGAGTTAAGGATCATAGGACGTTTCTCGGTTAAGACCAAGTCCCCTTCCTTAAAACTCCTTTGTCGAACCTTTTTGTCGAAGGCTCGAGAAATTCTGGCTTGGTAAAACTCGATGTGCTGCTGAGCTTCCAAGCGCTTTTCATCGAGCATCTCGAGTTCTTCGAGGCGCTTCTGATGCTGTTCTTCGGTCGTCATCTGGGTTGCGAGAGCGATCCGAAGAGATGGAATTTGAATTTCCAAAGGGAGAACGGCTTCACATCCATACACCAATGAGTATGGGGTTGCGCCGGTCGGTGTACGCACCGTGGTACGATAGGCCCATAGAGCTGCGCCGAGCTTATCATCCCAATCTCGCTTGCTATTTTTCACAAGCTTTGACAAGAGCTTTATGATAGTCTTGTTGAAGGCTTCAGCTAACCCGTTTGCTGTGGGGTTATAGGCTGTTGACGAGATGTCCTGAATTTTGAACTTTTCGCAGAACCTTATGAAGGCGTTGCTGATAAATTGAGGACCGTTGTCGTGTATGATTCGTCTTGGAACGCCATGCCTGTAGATGATATGGTGCTTGATGAATGCAATGACATTGCTCGTCTTAACTTCTCTGAGTGGAACTGCTTCAGCCCATTTGGAGAAGTAATCGGTGATGGCCAGGATGAACCGATCGCCTTTGACTGATGGGGGGTTTATAGGACCAACAATGTCCATTCCCCAAGTCTCGAACGGCCACGACGTAACCGAAGGATGTAGATGTTCCGGCGGCTGGTGCATGTAATTCGCGTGTACTTGACATGCGTGACACTTCCGGGCGTATACGATTGCCTCGTGCATCATGGAGGGCCAAAAGTATCCCATTCTTCTGATGCGATCATAAAGCTTGGGACCCGGTTGGTGTGCACCGCACTCTCCTTCATGTGCCTCTTTAAGCACTTCTTCCGCTTCTTTGGTTGATAGACACCGTGCCAACACGCCATCATACCCCCTGCGGTATAGTGTTCGATTCTCTGTATTATAGTAGAATCTTGGAGCTCTTCGTCTGATCGACTCTCTCTCCTTCACATCTTCTGGCAAGATTCCGTGTAAGACGTAGTCGATGATGGGGAATCGCCAATCCCGGGGTTCAAACTCAGCCTGAGTTGTGTGCACCTCCTGGGCCTCTTCCTCTTTGCCATTTTCATCATGAAGTGGCACTAAAAGTTGGTGCGTTCTTACCGTAACAAATTGCTCTGTTCCGGGAGGCTGTGCCAAGGACACAGCTAAAGCTGCTAACGCATCTGCATAGGTGTTCTGCAGCCGCGGAACGTGCTCGATGAAGAATCCTTCAAACGACTCCGCTAGCTCCACTGCCATCTTGTGATAAGGAATTAAATCCTGACTTCGGACTTCGTATTCCCCTTGAACTTGTTTGACGATTAGTTGAGAATCACCGAAGGCTTCGAGATACTCAACCCCCAGCTCCTTGGCGAAGTTGAGGCCTATAATCAGTGCGTTGTATTCTGCCACATTATTCGAGCACGGCTCAGTTAATGAGTAGGCTCGAGGCATCACATGTTTTCCTGGGGAAACTAAGACCACTCCAACTCCGGAGGAGACCTTAGAACATCCCGGAGTACCTGCGGCATTAGCTGCTCGTGAAGCACCATCGAAGTACAAACGCCACACTTGTTGGTGTGAAGTTGCGTTGACTTCGTGGGTTTCATCAGGTAAATCGTCATATACCTCGGCGGCGTCCGTAGTTGGATTAGCTGCCAAGAGATCACAGATAGCTTGTCCTTTCACTGACTTCTGCTGCTTGAAGTGTAGATCGTATTGGGACAAGAGTAAAGCCCACTTTGCTAATCGCCAGCTCATGGAAGCCGGTTGAGTCATGAACACTCGGACCGGGTTAACTTTGGAGATGACGTAGATGGTTTGTCCCACCAAGTAATGCCGCATTTTCTGGATGGCGAACACTAAGGCTAGGCATTCCCTCTCAATCATGGGATATCGAGATTCTGCGCCTACCATGGTTCGGCTTAAGTAATATACTGCTTGCTCGTGACCGTTATCGTCATCTTGTGCAAGCAATGCACTTAATGAGTGGCTCGTCGCCTTGACATAAATCAAGAACGGTTTGCCCGATTTCGGTGCGACGAGTACGGGAGGTTTCGAGAGATATTCTTTGATACTCTCGAACGCCTTTTGACAGGCATCGTCCCATACGAATGACACGCCCTTCTTTGTGAGCCTGGAGAACGGTTGGCATTTCCCCGAAAGGTTTGAGATAAACCGACGGATATATGCTAATCGCCCTTGTAGTCCTCTGAGCTCCTTAAGGTTCCTCGGAGGTTGCAATTCATTGATCGCCTTCACTTTGTCTGGATCAATGTGAATACCTTTGGTGGTGACGACGAATCCCAAGAACTTTCCACTAGCCATTCCGAGGAAAGACTTGGTAGGGTTCATCTTCAACTGATGGGCCCGCATCAAATCGAACATGGTCTTCAAGTCCTTGATGTGATCTTTCTTATCACGACTTTTCACGACCAGATCGTCCACGTAGCATTCGACGGTCTTTCGGAGATGTTCCTGAAAGATCTTTGACATAGCTCGCTGATATGTAGCACCTGCATTCTTCAAGCCGAAGGGCATGACTGTGTAGCAGAATACGCCAAGAGGTGTTCGGAATGCGGTGTGCTTTTCATCATCTGGATGCATCTTTATCTGGTTATAACCAGAGAAACCATCCATGAAGGACATCCTCTCGAACCCGCACGTATTGTCGATGATAACATCCGTGATGGGGAGAGGAAAATCATCTTTTGGACAAGCTGCATTGAGGTCCCTGAAGTCAATGCATATCCGGATCTTCCCGTTCTTCTTCAGGACCGGAACAATATTGGCAAGCCATTCGGGATGTTGCTCCTCTCGGATAAATCCCGAATCAACGAGCTTTTTGACTTCAGCTTCGATTGCTTCCATCATTTGCGGACGAAACCGTCGTTGTTGTTGTTTGACTGGTTTAACCTCCGGCTTGATGTTGAGACGATGCACTGCTACGTTTGGGTCGAGACCTGGCATGTCTTCATAATTCCAGGCGAATACATCGATATACTCCCGGATAAGAGAAATCAACTCCTCCTTCTCTTCAGGTAGGAGGCTATCGCTGATGAATATTGGCTTTGGATTCTCCTCGGTGCCCATATTCACTTGAACGACTTGGTCTTCGGTAGGAGGCTCTCTTTGCTCGAACCGGTCGCCATACTGCATGCTTAAGTGATGAACCCACGGGTCTTCCCATGTCGGCATCTCATCATCTTCCTCCATTGCCGCTGGATCGACCGTAGTCATGTTCGACATTAGCTTCTTAAACACTTCGCCAAGACTAGTGTCGGAATCCCAACCCGAAGAGTCGGAGGAATATCCCTTCCTGGTCTTGTTAGCGACTTGGTCGATGATTTGCCAGCCACACTCATCATCTGACGAGACGTAGCCTAGCCCTCTTTTGTGGCGGTAGTAATTATCGGGTTTTCCCTTCGGTACATAGGCCATCCGGGGTGGAACCCGTGGACCTCGACCAAAGAAAAGACCCTCTCCAATCTTGAAGTCATAGCCATGCATTTCCATCATGTTACGCGCTTTCGCATCGTATTTGGATAGATGGCGGGCTGGTTTATCGTCGTCATCCTCCTCTTCCAAGAAGTGGTTGGGTATCGGAGATGCTCTTCCTTTGCCGTAGACGACTTCCTTTCCACCCCCGATCCCTGCGGGGATGATGAGTGTTGTTCCGCAGGGGTCGCGTACCTGCTTCTTCGTCAAACAAAATGATTGAAGAGGCATATATAAATCAGGGTTAGCATAGAGTTCGTTGGTGATATTATCAAGACCCGTCGAGTACTCTAAATCATCATTTATTGATAGTTCTTCGGCAAGTTGCCAATTACAACTATCTTCCGATGATTCATCATCGTCAAGATTGATTACAATGGGTACAATGTCGTTCAAAACAAAACCGCCATCGTAATCAAGCCCTGGTTCGGTATCAGCTTCATCACCGCTGTCCGTTCCTTGGGCCGATGGTTCAGTATCGGATTCAGCGCCGTATAAAAGGGAATCGGTGAAGTAATTCTCCAATCCCTTGAACGGTTGCTTATCCGCGACCACCGTCTTGACTTCATTATCTGTGCCCACATATTTGAAGCACTGATGCAGCGTTGACGGGACTATAAGGTTACCGTGGATCCAAGGCCGACCCAACAGTAAATTATAGGACGTTTCCGCGTCAATCACATAGCATGTGACCTCCGACTTCAAATCCCCGATCTGGCACTTAATTCGGATCTTCCCCAAGGGCCTAGACCCGCTGGTGTTGAATCCGTAAATCGTCGTGCCAGTGGATGCTAATTTGCTAGTCGGGATTCCGAGATGATGCATCAATCGGAATGGCATGATGCTAACAGCGGAACCCGGATCAACTTGGATCCGGTTGACAACGCTGGAGCCGATATGCCCGGTGAAGTACAACGGCCTATCATGATTGGAATTCCTTGTCTGCATGTCTTCTTTGGTGAAAGAGATGCAGGGGAAGTGATGTGCCGCCAGGTTGCAATGCTGAGCTGACGACTCCGGTTCTTCGGAAGATGGTTTGATCCGAGTCAAGAAGGCCTCGGAATCACTCAAGGCTTCTTGTAGTGCCTTCCGTGTATCCTTCGACAACCGCAGCAACTCGTATAGAGTTATCCTGGCCGGGATGTTGGCCAATTGCGCCATAATGTCGAAATGGGGCTGAGAGCTTGCATTCCCCGGTTTATCTCGTCCAATTGGATTATTGAATCGAGACGGCCTCGGGTTCTGAGCTTCCTGACGTACGGGCTCTTTTCCCTTATCCTTTTGTGGGATTCTCTCCGTCGCCACTGCGGGTGTTGGGGGAATTGCTGAAATTCCTAACTCCGCCAATGTCTTGGAAGGTGGAGTTTTGGTACCCAATTGCTCAGTAGCCTCCGGATACTTGAAGTGATATTCGTTCCCGCTTCGAGTTGCAAAGGCTTCCTGCTCATCCTCAGAAAGTGGGAAGGTCGGAATTTTGTCATCATCCACCCCCGGTATAGCAGAGGCCCCATAACAGGATTTGCCTTTCCTCTTCGACTTCTTTTTGTTCTTCGTGGAAGAGGTCCCGGCCCATTGTTCATCTGCGATCAGGTCCGGATGAACCCACAAGATTTCGCCATTTGGGGCTGTGTGTGGCACAAGCCCTTTCTGGCGCTGCTGGTGTGGATCATCGTTCACTGTCTTCACCGCTGCTTTGATCACCGACTCGTGTTGGAACCAACTCGAGGGAACAGATCCAAAGCTAATGGACACGGTATTTGCGCCCACCTTCTTCTCTTTGGGCTGTTTCATGGTGATGACCCCAACGTCGATCAGGGCCTGAATCTTGTCCTTGAGAGCGTAGCACACCTTGGTAGGATGGTGCACTGCTCGGTGGAATGCGCAATATTTCGGATCGTTGACCCTCTTGGCATCTTCCTGATCCTGAATTGGCGGCAGTTTGATCTTGTTGTTCTCCACGAGGTATTTGAAAATACCCGGGATTTCATCCTCTTTGAATGAGTAGACTTTCGGGAACCTCGGTTCCCCAACCTTCTGCTTCTGGGGCTGTTGTTGCCATCTCGGTTGTTGAGGAGCCCTCTGTTGCTGCTGCTGCGGCTGCTGTGGCTGTTGAGGCTGTTGCGGCTGTGCTTGCACCTCAAAGACTTGATTTGCGACGACCGCATTCGCATGCGCCTTCCCTTTACCCTTGGGGGTAAAATTTGGTTGCGGGGCGTTGTTGGGTATTTGTCCCCTCTCCGCTTTCTTCCTCTTGAGGAATCGTTCGGCTCGCTCTCCCCGCATTTTCAAGTCCTTCCAGGTTTTGGACGGCGCCATTCCCATGGCTTCGAGGATGTCAAGCGTGAGGTTATTGTGGCAAGTCTCGAGGATGAAATCCTCGCTGACCGGATCCCTGCAATTCATGGCTTTGTTGCGGAACCTCTTCACGAAGTTTTCAACCGTCTCGCCATTCTTTTGCTTTTCATCGAACAGCGTACCGATTGAAACCTCAGTGTCATCATCAAAGAAGTTGGTTAAAAACATGTCCTCCATGTCATCCCAGCCATTGATACTTCCAGGCTTGAGACGGCGGTACCAATCGAAGGCAGCTCCGCGAAGAGTGCCGACGAATGACCGCACCATGAGGGGCTCATTTCCGGAAATGATTCCTAAATGAGACTTAAAATAGATTAAATGCTGGGTAGGGGAACCCTTCCCATCAAACGGCGTAAAGTTAATTAAATTAAACTTTGCCGGATATGGGATCGATTCCCACTCCCTCGGATATGGGCAGGGTATACCGGATCTTTTTACCTCCTGAGCATTCATCAATGCATTGATCTTGCTCTCCAGGTCTTTCATCTTCCTGTCCTCACTCGTCTCAGTCTTCGAGTGGCTTCTGGGAGAGGAGGCGTGGTCCTCTTTTGCATTTTCTTCTGTGGGACCACCCCCAGTGTTGGTGTTGACGGGAGGAATGTTGACATTATCCGCTTCCCGTTCATGCTCCTCTGGATTGCGTTGACTCGGTTCTCCTTGGTGAACCGTCATTGCCGCGATCTGTTGATCGTGCATCTCCCTCATCCGCTGCATGGCCATCTCCATTTCAAATTTGAAGCTTTCCTTTTGCTTGGCTAGGGCTTCTTCAAGTATTTTCGACATTTGCTCGGCGCTGATCATGAGCGACTCATAAGATTGGCCCACACTCGAAGCCGTATCATCGGATGCGACGGCGGAGCAGGTATCAGAATCAGCATCGGATTCCTCCTCTTCTAGGGAAAGTCCCTTGTGTACTCTTGGGTAAGTGTACCGTTTGATGGTTCCCGACCGTAACCATGTCATGCATCGGGATGCTTCGGCCAGCTGATCCACGTTGAGACGTGGTGTTGATCCCCCTCTGCCGGTCATGTTGACTGACACTTTTGAGTATTCATCCTCTCGGCGGAGCGGTTTCTTCTTGTGGAAACGCTTCGGCTTGGAGAGTCTCTCGAACACCGAGATTCTTGTTGGGGTCTGATCACAGCAACACTCGGACAGCACTGCCTTGATAATGTTGGCACACGGGCAGTGGGACTCCTGCATGTATCTCTTTCGAGATTTTTCCACACCCCCAGCCCTGTAGTACAGCTCATCAGCTTGATAGCTGGAGCAACCTACGGAGTGCTGGTGGATGTCCCTTGGTATAACACGCTCATCCTCAGACGAGTGTGTTTCCCTTTGGGAATACAAAAATTGGTTAGACTTTTCAAGAGTGGCCCGTTCAACTTTACGCTTTTGGGAGCGTAGAAATTGAACGGGCTCTTTCAGTTCGGCTCGCAGTTCAGTGCGGCCGATGATAGGGGCTTTCCCTTTGTCAATATTCTTGGGGGGATTGATTCCACCCCCAGTCTGGGTTTTAGTTTGGGGACCTTTCAATGGTCCCAGCCGTTCTTTGACGGGTATTCTGCCTCGGTTATCCGGTAAGGGACCGAGGCGACTCGTCAAAGGAACCTGGGATCTTGAATGATCCCCTTTTTTACCTGGCCCTGTTGAGGGTGCCGGTACGGGAGGAGTAGGCTCTGATTTGGTTGAACTCTGGGCGATAATCTTGCCCTTCTTGGTTTGAGGTGTTGGGTTTGCCTTGGGCACCCACACCGATTTGCTCTTGGACGGCGTTTTGACCGCCGATTCTTGCTGCATCTCCTCTGCCTTCTGTAGGAGGAGCCGGGCATGTGCAAGCAGAGCACGGCGCTTCTTGATTCGCTCCTCGAGCGTAGAGCGGTTCCTCTTGACGCGGATCCACTCATTTGCTCCTGATTTGGAGGGGAAGTTGATTACCTGCCGCTGCTCTTGCCGCTGCCTTGACTTCAAGTCCTCTGCATAGCGCAATCCATCTTTGGACTCCTTGGCCTTGGCAAGCTGTTGAGCGAGACGTTGACGACGCCTTTGGAGCGCTCTTTTTGATGGAGTTGGGGCAGCATCACCTATCGCCTTTGTGGCGGTTGGATCTACGTTCTTGACCACACTGATCGACGCAAGGCCGTTGTGTGGTGCAAGTGTAGTGGCAGCGACGGCGGGGTCTTGAATTGAGGAGTTGGAGATCCCGCGAGCCCTTTTTGGAGATGAATTCCTCCTGCGCCGGTGCGGAGAGGCAGATCTGGAGGAGGAGGAGGAGAGGTACTCTTCGAACTTCTTCTGATCGAATTCGTATTCGATCTCTTCATTCACCCGGATCTTGAAGGCCGGTTGCGTCACTCCGATCTCGGCAGCGAGGTCGGCGGCTCCCACTGTGGTCGCCAGCTTGTTTCCGGTAAAAGTTGCTGTTTTCATTACTTGTTCTCTTTTTCGAGATCTGTTACAACTTCAGGCGTTACAACAGAATTTAAATGAAAACAAAAGGATTTACAACTTAAACGAAAATAAACACGAGAGCCCGGTTTGGTACGGTCTCGCTTGCGTGGGTTGTTGGCCTGTGACGGGGACGTCGATGTCCGTGGACCGCCGACTCTTCAAGATCCTTGCCGATAAAATCCGGCAGAGTTTCGTCTATCCGCGTAGGATATAGAAACAGAACCTCGTCGATCCGCGCAAGATCTAGAGGTTATAAGCGTATATCTCGGCTAAAACGAGATAATAGCTCTTCTTAGTGTCACCGCAAAGGAGCGACACTAAGGATCAGAGAGGGGGGGTGAATGAACCTTGATGAAGAATTCCGACTCCTCACTCCGGCAGGGCTTCGCCGCTTCAGACTTTAGAATTTCGGATCTCGAGGATAATCCCAAGACCGGAAATTCTTCTCCAAGAGCTAAATCAGCGCCAAAATCAAGAGCCCCTCACAAAGGAGGCCTAGGGGGCTATTTATAGCCAAAAGGAGAGGGGGGGGGCTGATATGGACACCCCTAAGAGGAGAGACACCCCCCTAGGGGTGTCTTGGCCAAGCCGGGACACCCCCCATGGGGTGTCTCGGCCAAGGCCGAGACACCCCCCATGGGGTGTCTCGAGCCAGCCGAGACAGTTTCGTGTGTCCCCGGTTCAGCCCGGGGCTGTGCCGTTGTCCCGCCGTTGACTCGCCGTTGACTTTTCGTCCGAACTCGGATTTGAGTGATTTCGGATGCGTTGGAATCGTGACGGCGAGCTCTGTAGGCCCCGATGGTTGGATTATCTGTGGGGTGATCGAGGCACAGCGGGCGTTGGTCCGATTGCGGTGATAGCGGGGTTTTCGGTCAACCCGTATCCTTGCGATTCTGACATTCTGTCGGTTCACGTAATCCGTCGGTTTGCTTCAGTCGCTCACCGGTGTCATTTGAACTCTTGTGAACCGGGTGGTGACGTTCGATCGCTGCTCGTTGACACCGAGCTATTTTCGGGGACCTATCGGCAATTTTTGATGCCTACAGTTGTCTTTATCATTATTGAATTGTAGCCCTATAATCTACCATCTAAAAACGTAAAGAATTGCTGTGTTGGCTACAGGTGCATGTGCCATTGTTCTGCGATTGTTTACGTTGAATTTTAGTCTTCGAATTGAACCTAGTGGTCATAAGAACTTTGGGATGACATAATAATGCAAGAGATGAACAAAGCAATTGTTTAAGTTGAGTTTTAGTGGTCCTCCAATTGAATTAGTAGGCATAAGAAGTTTGAGATGACATAATAATGTAACATAATTGAGGACCTGATTGGTTGAATGAAGTTTTCATACATCATTTTGGCATGCAAAGAGGCAGAATTTGCAAAGAGACATGATTGTTGAATAAAGTTTTCATACATCCTCTTGGCATGCTAAGAGAATTTTTAACGCAACTCGAAAATGATAAACATCGTAATCCACCAAGGGGTGCTTTCCGAATTCACAAAGAAAAGTCTTCAAATCCACGAAGAGACAACCTCAAATCCACGAAGTAATATAAAAAGAATTTTATTGATAAAAATGATCTAATTCATGAGGTTTACAATCCTTCTTTTTAAATAAAAAAACAAGGTCTACTCCTAATAAGAACAGAATTCCTAAAAGAAAGAAATAATTTAAAACTACCTATAATAAAGGAAACAAATCAGTCCTAATTAAATCAAAATTGATTTTGTTTCTTAATCTAAATTGACTCTTAATTTTATCACTAAATATAAACTAAAGGCTGATTATTTTTAAGTCATGTTAGAAATGGGTGTTATTTACTGTTTTAAAAAACCTCCGCCGAGTCCGCTTAGACGTACGCTTAGACCTAGGCGGCACCTAGGCCGCCTAACTAGCGCCTACCGTCTAGGCGGTATTTAGGCTGCCCACCTAGGTTTTACGAGCGTTTAGGAAAGCGTTGTCTGCTTACATGGATTGCATCCTGTAGGCCTTGGTTGTGATTTTATGTGTTGTAGCCTACACGTCCTCCAAACTCCATTAACCTTCAAATATGAACAACCCTACTACCTCCTCCGACCTTCAGCAAAACCTCATCGATCACCACTTAAATGAAGAAAGAAATCCGCCTAGATACCTGTCCAGCATCTAAGCTTTTTATAACATTAACATTCACTATCAATTATTGTAATTAAAAATAAAAAAGAAAACATCTTAGGCTCTAGCCTTGTTAATTATTATTTTCGCTATTTAGTATCTAAGTATGCATGATTTATTGTGGAACTAAGATTGCTATATTTTTTAAAAAATTTATATGAATTTAATACATATTTTTATCAATTATTATAATTAAATAATTTAAAATAGTCAAACGCCTAGGCGCTGCCTAAGCATACGCCCAGGGGTCTAGGCGCTAGGCGCTCGCTTAAACGCCTAGTTTGCCTAGCGTCTTCTATAATATTGTCGAGCTCCCCCGATTTCTGTAACTACTAACAAGGTAAAAAGTACTTAAATATCTATTTAAGTTAGTTAACAATAGTAACTTAAACTTAAGAAGTGTAAGTTAATAGTAAACTTAAGTTTAAGTTAATATTAAGTTTTTATTGATGGTAAACTTAAGTTTAAGTAAACAGTAAACTTAAGTTAACAATATTTTAGTTAACAATAAACTTAAGTATAAGTTTATTGTTAACTCAAACTTAACAGTAACTTATAAGTTAATAGTAATTTGAGTCGAGAATGAGTTTTTCACTGTTGAGATGAACTATAATTTGAGTTGAGAAGTATAAACATATAAAGAGCTATTGTAATTGGTAAACCAAGCAATTTAGTTAATAGTGTTGGTATTTTAGTATTTATGTATTTTTGATTGAGTATATATATATTTATCTTCAAGTATCACAATTAAAAAAAGAAAAAAAAACACCCAGAAATTGCTTAGGCGCCCGCCCAGGCGACTAAGCACTGGACGTCAAATCTGACGCCTAGAAGCGCCTAACGTTTAATGTAACATTGGTGTTATTGATGGGATTGTGGGATTCTGCCAAGTTGATTGACTCTGTCTCGTCAATATAGGCGATTTTCATATATAATATGTTACAATCTACTTTTTGGATTGAAAGATATGCTTGTTTGTATATAGCCAGTCAATAAGTCATCCGTATCTGCATCTAACTCGTGAATGTCCCACTTCTTCATGAATTTGATTGTTATGCATCTTATATCAGTCTCCCCTTGTTGAAAGAAACTTGACCCTGAGCTTGTATTTGTTTGAATAGCAGCTTCCTTGATAAACACTTTTCTTCTTCTGTATCGTTCACCGTCCATCTTATACTTAGCATTGATTTTCTCTGTCTGTTCTTTTACCTCCTCAGCTAGAGCTTCTTCTAAATCAAACTTTTGAATGAATATTTTTCACATTATTCTAAATTTTAATGTAACTGACTGCATGTGGATCAATAGATGACTTGAAAAATTCCCTCAAATTATTTCATTGTTGCTTTTTATATTCTTGTGTCTGCAGTTTCATCTCAATCTTGTCAAAATCATTCAATAGAAGAATTTCTCTCACACTCCTTTGTTTTGGGCCATCCACTAAGCAATTCGCACATATCATCAATCACCTCACTATTTTATTCTTTTTCTCCATCGGGACAACATCAATATGTGTAACGGTAGAGCAGTTTATGAATGTCTACGCGGTGGGCTGGATTTTACCAAGGATGATGAAAACGTGAATATCGCTCACAACCTCTATGGGAATATCATGCATAATATTCATCTTCTTTACCATATTACCATCAGTATCATGAATCTCATGCATAACGAGTGTTTGCATCTTAGGAGGACTTTCAGTAAGAATGAATACCATGATCGGATTCTTTGCTTCTGTTGACGGGCTCGATCTTCGCATAATGATTGCCACCAAAAAGCTGCTTTACCCTTAGTCGGTAGGCTACTCACTTAACCTTCTGCAATTCCCAAGTACCTGAAAATCTCTTCACCTCATCAATCCAATTAAGAAAATCTTTTATATCTAGTTTTCCATTGAAAGACGGTAAATCAATCCTCATATTTACAATATCATAGATATCCCATCTTGGGTAGTCTTTACGACCATGATTTTGGCGCAAGGCTTCATACTCATCAATGTTGCAATTGAATTCTTCAGGCGGAGTCAGATCACGTCTTTGGCGACTATTAACGCGATCTCGAACTCGTCCCTGGTTTAGACGCTCCACTGCCAACGTAAGTCGGTCTACGCAAGTCATAATCTAAGTTAGGGTAATAGAGTCTTCGTTGCCTGCCACCGGATTGGAGAAATAGGTCTCTGATACCAATTAACGCAGCACGGAAGTGATAAACGTTGGAATCCACCAATGGGTATTCTCTGAATCCACAATCTTCGAATCCACGAAGTGACTACCTCGAATCCACGAAGTAATATAAAAGATAATTTTATTGATAACAGTAATATGCTTCATGATGTTTACAATCATTTTTCTTAAATAGAAAAACAAAGTCTACTCTTAATAAGAATAGAATTCTTAAAAAAGGAAACAATTTAAAACTACCTAAAAACTATCTATAATAAAGGAAACAAATAAGTCCTAATCAAATCAAAATTGATTTTGTTTCCTAATCTAAATTGACTAACTTTATTACTAAAAATAAACTAAATGATGATTATTTCTGAAATCCTGTCAAGAACGGGTGTTATTGATGGGATTGTTGGATTCTGCCAAGCTGATTGGTTCCGTCTTGTAGAAATAAGCGATTTTCATATACAATATATTAGAATTCACCTTCCAGATTGGAAGATATGCTTGTTTCTATACGGCCAGTCAGTAATTCATCCGTATCCTCATCTAACTCGTGAAGGTCCCACGTCTTCATGAATTTGATTGTTATGCATCATACATCAATTTTATGATTGGTTGAATAAATTTAATATGTACGTTTCTTTCTTATGCACTTTTCTCCCAAAATGTTGATGAGAGCCTTGTTCTCTGCAATAGGTTAATATTCGTTTTTCTTTGTTTCTTCCTTCTTTCCTTTGTTGGCTCAGTTTTCTTCCATTTATTATCCAATTTATCTTACTTTGCATGACTGATATACAAGGTTTTAAATATCGGATATCAGGGAAATATCGGATGGCCAAAATTCATATCGGATTGCGGATATCGGGGAAATATCGGGGATATGTGGTAAATATCGGAATGCCATAATGAATGTTTGCATAGCATTAAAATGTAATCTCAACATATGTAATAAAATTTAAGCATACAAAATATAAATAATATATGTTTAGGATCACTAATCAATCTTCTAAAACAAACAAAAGTGCAAAGCAACGTTGCAACATTCGATCTGCTTTTTTTAGGGTAAAATGTCATTTGATATAATGGGAAAATCTTGATATCTCGCCCAGAAATTCCAAACACGGTATATTATTTTGCAACAAGCTATATAAAAAGATATATTGGTCCACATATCGGCTAATATATCGGCCATATCAGGGTTTTATCACGCAAAATAGCCAAAAAACGGTAAAGGATATTTAAAGACCATATCGGTTGCGGCAAGCCCTGTAAAAGGATATATCGGGGGATATATCGGGCCATGTCGGGGATATTTAAAACAATGCTGATATGCCACACATGCTGGTTGGTGCTTCAATGTGATTTGCCATCCTTTCAAGCATATGTGTATAGTTCAGATGGTCGATGGTTTCCTACTACATACTGCATATTATTGAGGCATCAACTAGGTGATACATCTAGTCTATTTTTGCTTTATTCTGATTATCAATGGTTGTTTAGTCTAATTTTTTGGCTTGCTATACGGTTGATGTCCACATATCACATGGGGATTAACCTGAAAGGTCGGGACTTTGTACTAGCTAAGAATGGAACCTTTCTAAGCTATTCATTCTGTCTACTGTCTTGCCATTTCTTGTAGCAGCTATATCCTAATGTGAACTGTGTTTAGCAATAATTATCAACCATCTAGCTTTTTCCGGATGAAAAAGGGTAAAATAGAAAAAAAAGAAAGGAAAAAGAAATAGCAGCATGCTTGTTTTGAAATCCTCCTCGACAATCTGTGCTCCCTCCCCGACAAACCTACTTGTTGCACTTCTTTGCTTTTGTTATGACCTTACTGAATTCTCTGAAAATAGAAAACTTGAATCGTCACTTAAATTACAGGTGTTGAAACAACCATAGTTTGTACCAAGGAGCTCATGGCACTGAAAATCATCTTGAAAATGCATCATGTCTTAGCATGTTTCTATAGTATATATAAATATATGTGTGTATATGCATTTTTGAGGGTGCTATGTCCCCAGTGATTTTTTTTCTGAGAAAGTTTGTTCTGCTACCTCAGCCAGCCAGCCTTTAACTATTTCTTTAATTGGAGTGATATTTTACGCCATTCTATCTGACAAAGTTACATTAAAGATGTTATTATTCCTGTCAGAAATAAATATTTCTTGTTACCTGATTTACTATGCATTACAGTTTGGTGCTAAGTGCGTCAATTTGTTGCATCATAGTATAGTCAACTTGGCGTTATCTAGAAATCTCTTCTTATGGCCATCTCCATGTGTATATATGTTTTTTCAGCAGTAGTCTTGTCTAGAAGTCACCTCTTATGGCCATCTCCATGCATCCTCTGGAATTGAGCCAAGAACCTTCCATGAGGGAAGGAAACTAACTAGATGTAGTTATGTTGTTCATTTGGTATACATGTTTCCTGTTGTTCTGTTCATAGCATTAAGAAAAGATGATATTAGCTTTACCAGAGGACGAGATAAAGATGTTGATTTTACTATATTTTATGTACTCTTTTGTTTTATCTTCAATCTCCAAAGAGATAATCTAATGCATCAGCACCACGGGACGATTACGCATGCACCTCGCACACTGTTATGCTAGATAGATCCGTTTCTCGTGTTTTCATATTGATATCCCTGAGGTAGATACCACATCACTTACATCCATGCTTTTGTTGTTTAACACACAGTAGACTATTACACGTGCACCTCTCATACTGTTATGTTAGATTTATATGCCATGTTTCCATATCCTGATATCCCTGAGGTAGATGCTATGATTGTTTAACAGACACTGGACCATTAGACATTCACTACTCAATACTGTTATGATGACATTTTTATATCCCATAATTCTGTATCTTGATATCCCTGATGTGGATGCCACATTACCTATATCCATGCTTACACACTTGTACTCTGTTCAACTTATTAGATAGATCATGCCTGCATGTGCATGTCTTTAGTTTCGTTCTTCGTATAGCTCATATCTCAGTTTCCATTTATTGTGCGTTGGTAGGTTTCTACAAACCCATGCATCATCATTATCATGATTCTCTGCATGCATATTTTCCCTCGTTTTCCACACTCGTGGGCTATTTGCTGACAGACCTGGATTTGACAACCAAATCTGTGTC
>BQKN01051623.1:2928-14189 GCA_022839385.1 Asparagus kiusianus | reverse complement strand
TGAGCTTGTTTGTCTCCTGTGACTTGGGTTTGTTGCTGTTTTTGACAGAGGTTGTTTACCTCCTTTGCTGTTGGGTTTGTTGCCTTTTTCTTTTGAGCTTGTGTAGCTCTTGACCCCTGGGTTTGTTGCTGTTTTCGTTGTAGGTTGTCTACCTCCTTGCTGCTGGGTTTGTTGTTTTTTGGTTCTGAGCTTGTGTAGCTCTTGACCCCTGGGTTTGTTTCTGTTTTGTTCAGAGCTTGTGTAGCTCCTGTAATGGGGGTTGCTGCTTTGTGGGAGCTGTTTTGGTTTTCCTTGCCTGTGGATTAATTTGCGGTTTGGTTTTCAGCTTGTGTAGCTCCTTGCACTTGATATTTGGCAATGATGATGATCAGCGTTTACTGAGAATGCAATCTAACTTACATTGTTTATTATATCCAGATGTGGCAAAAGGGGATGACATTGCAGCCTACATTGAATTGACAATGTCTAGGCGAGGCAATTCATCCTTATAATGCAATCTGTAATAAACATGTAAGTTATAGGTGGGGCAATCAATGATGACAAGTTGATCTATTACTGAGCCATACAATATCAATTAGAATTTGTACCCAAGTCAAACAACAGTTTTCATTACATCCTCAATAGTTTTTGCAATTACAAGTACATGACATGAAGTTTGTAATAATTAAAATAACACAAAAAATTGCTAAGAAAATTACCGAAATTTTCCAAGCTAGTAGTTGATTTTCGACAAGTCTCAATTCTTTCTTCAGCTTCTTTGATTGCAAGATATATTTATCTCCGTACCTATTTTCTTTGACATATTGGCTTCCTTGGGTGCTTGATGACTCTCCTCTTTCTTCAGCCCATTCGAAAAAATTGCATTCTTTATTTGGGAATTTTGCACACCCCCAATAACACCTACCCTTATTTTTTCCATTCTTGCACACTTTCATCGGTGTTTGGAGATTGCGTCGCAATAAACTTCATAATTAGCATGGCACCCTTCTGATATCATCCTGCAGCAAATTGAAGAGCTTGGGAATTTTTCTTGGGTTGAAAAATGAGAAAGATGGGATTATATGTGAGGCCTCAAGGTGTATTTATAGACACCATACCCCTTGTACTAGCCGTTGCTACAGTGATTACTATAAACAACCGTTGCTACAGTGCTTGATGCTTGCACTATCTGGTTCCTGGGCTTATTACCGTTGCTACAGTGTTTATTTTGCTGGAAATAAGCAATTGGGGGCTTAAATAGCCGTTGCTACAGTGGTCGATGCAAGAAAATCTTTTATTTTGGGGGTTATTTCCGTTGCTACAGTGACGATCCCAAAAAAATTTGACTCATTAAACCAAACTTGGTATTAGGAATTGGAACAATTCAATAAAAGTGGGATTACTAATCCTTTGGGTGAAACAAACATTAAAAGCCAAAAAAAGTGGGATTCCATAAATCTCAAACTTGTCTATAAAATTTTTATGGATTAGGTTGGAATCCATAAATTAAATAGGATTCCTAATCCTATTCCTAGTCCTTGGTGAACCAAACAGGCCCTAACCATATAAGGATGTCACTTGTGCAAGTTTGTAATGTCACAATCTGCAGCACCGATAGAAGGTACAAACAGGTGAGTAAGGCTGACCTAAGCAGCTCGCGCTCCCAATCCTGCATCGTTGTCGTCCTTTTGTCTCAATCAAATTGAGATCTTCAATACACCCAAAACTACTGTGAAAAAGGTATATGAAGTTCTCTCCAGAGTGACTGTCACGCCCGGGCCCGTTGGCGTGTGCAAGCCGTGGAACCCACCGAGTGTAACGCACTGTTTGGCTCAAACCATTGCCAAAATTGACTAGCCGATGTTACACTTGAGTCTTTAGCTTTCACTATATAAACACCTCAATTTTCCACTCTCCCACCGAAGTGGGACTAAATTAGTGGGATGTCACATTTACCCCACCTTACAAAGACGACGGTCTCGTCGCGGCATGACAATTAGCACATCCCAGCATCGCCGCCAGGCGATGTGGACTCTAGAGGTGGCTCCTACGGGCTCTAAGGGTGGCTCCCACCGCATTCACACGGTGTAGCACTTAGTCTTGTATAGCACTTAGCTCCACACTTTCGGCTTGCAGTTGCTCTGATACTATTTGTCACGCCCCGGGTCCGTTGGCGCATGCAAGCCGTGGGACCCACCGAGTGTAACGCACTGTTTGGCTCAAACCACTGCCAAAATTGACTAGCCGATGTTACACTTGAGTTTTTAGCTTTCACTATATAAACAATTCAATTTTCCACTCTCCCATGGATGTAAGACTAAATTAGTGGGATGTCACCGTGACGGCGATATATGCTCAATAATTTTGGTGTTGCTAGCGATAATCTCAAAGAACTAAACTGAACTAATCACCAGAGGGACCACGGTGGAAAACAACCCTGTGCTCGCATTTTTATCTGTCGTGTGCAGATTTGTTTGGATGTTGTTGGTTAACCTAGAGTCTTGAACTACAAATCTTATTGATGTGTGTATGAATACTCAAGCTGGTTGGTTAGCGCGGCATTATCTTACATTCTTACATAGTAAAATAATAAGGCCCCGTTTGGTACGCGGGAATGTGGTGAAATGGAATGGTCATTCTCACTTCTCATTCCTTCCTACCAAACACACCTTCTTTTTTGAAGTTGTAATGTTCATTCCCACTTCACATCAATTCTCACTTTATGTGGGAATGAGCATTCCCAATGAAATGATAGGGAATGAATATTCTCACTTAAATGAGAATCAATAAAATATACAATTTTAAAATACATTCATTCTCATTTTATTTTATAAATTACACCCAAACGTGAGAATGTGAATAACTATTCCATTCTCACATGAATTTCATTTCATTCCTTCTTCCATTCCATTCTCATTTGAGTCTATTCACGCGTACCAAACAAGGTGTAATAGTAATAATAATAACAATAATAATAATAAATTGTAGAATTGATTTGATTGGTACTCTCTCCATAGTCCAGCCAATAAGTAAAAATAAAAAATGTACAAATTGTCAAAGAGCTTCTGAACTCTGAAAGCTAAATCCCAAATGGTTCCAGCAAAGCAATCCATGAGCCCAATCAATCAAGCACAGAGGCAAGAACAAGTAATAACAAGAAAACACCTAACAACATCAATGGAGCATGCGTGAAATAAAACTATTGGATACAATTAAAAGAAATGTTCCGTACCTGTATATCATTACTTTGAACAAAATGATTTCTATAATAATATCATGTCAACTCATGTGTGCTCAATTGAGACATTGCCAATCTCATGTTTCGCATAATGCCAAGCACAAGCAGAATTCGAATGATGCTTCAAAAGCTCTTGAAGTTGTTGAGGGTCATATAACTTTATACGGTAAGATTTTCCTATAGCTTGAGTGCACTTTTCAAAGGTTTAGAACCCAATTCATTTTATATACGTGAGCAATGGAATTTTAACATGAGATTGCTCTTATACAACACTAGGGTGCACCCGTGCAAAACACGGCCCCCTATTTTTTTAAGCACTGCATTTTGAACTTTCCTCCTTCTAAGTTTTAATACATTTGATTTAATTATTGTATATTTATAACTAGAAATCATATTTACTCCTCTATATTTAAAGAAAAATCTAAGTTTTAATACATTTGATTTAGAAATAATATCTACTCTTCTATACTTAAAGAAGGATCCATGTTTTTAATACATTTGATTTGCTTTACTGTTTATGTCACAATAAATTATTATAATATGAACAGTAATTTATGCTACAATATTTACTGTGCCATTTATTGTAGGATGAACATAAATTCTTTGGATTCTCCTTAAATATAGAAGAGTAGATTTAAAGTCTATTCTGCTGTACCATAATTGCAAAAACAGTATTAGTTTTATACTCATATAAAATAGCACGTTGACAACAGGTCTGATATATGAGAAATAAATTGTTGCATACAATTGAATGATGTGAGACATACCTATGCATCCGTTAAATACAAATCTTATCCAAACTTTTCAAAGGCGAGCATGGCATTTTCAGTGACAGAGGAGCAATTGAAATTGCTAGAGTGAGCCTATGTGCTTCCTGTGAATGGCTAATTAGAATGTCCCGCTCATATACGAAATGTTTTCATAAAATTTGTACTCATATCATACACTTACAACCAAATAACAAGATCATGTCAATCCAGATGCCCAATAGCACTGACAATCTCATCTACACATAATCTCAATCAACTGGCAAAAGAATGGATTCTGCAAATGGATCAGTCCACTATTTGGAGCTCCCTCCGACCCAAGAATCTCCGCAATCACATTATAACTCAACGTTCTTAAAAGATGCATTGCTCCTCTAGGCCCAGGACCAACAAGTAAGGACCTCACTGAGAAAATTGCATTGTGCAGACCCAAACCAATGAACAAGCTGAAAATTTTCTAAGTCTGGAAAACATGCGAACTCAGCATGCAGGCGAACCTGCAGTTCAAGCGAGCTTTGGAAGTGCAGATGAGCTCCAAGTGTAGGCGAGCTCCAAGTACAGGCGAGCTCCAAGTGCAAGCGAAGCTCGATCAGTTCAGGCGAACATACGTCAGGCGAACTTGTGAGTTCGGCGAACTTCACAAGTCAGGTGAGCTTCGAGTGTTCAGGCGAACCAGCTTGTTAGGCGATCACGCAGAAAAAGACAGATTCCCAGATTTGCCTTTTTGACCTAGGGTTTCCCTATAAATAGGGAACCCTGGTTGCGATCTTTAGCAGAGATTTTCCCGAGCGTCTATAGCGAATTTTTGGTGGCGCTTTCTCAAGCAATTCCCGAGCGACGATTTTTCAGAGAAAAACCGCGCACGTCCCTGTAACGATTCTACAGTAGCGATTTTTGATAGAGAGATCTCAAGGGGTTTGAGATCATCTTCTTTGCAAGCTTTGTAATCTTCATTAATATTCATAGGAAATTATTGTGTGGCTCCCGAGAACGTAGGCAAGTTGTCGAACCTCGTTAAAATTTTGATGTTCT
This sequence comes from Asparagus kiusianus, assembly GCA_022839385.1. NCBI lineage: Eukaryota > Viridiplantae > Streptophyta > Magnoliopsida > Asparagales > Asparagaceae > Asparagus > Asparagus kiusianus. The sequence continues at coordinate 9,173 of BQKN01051623.1, read as the reverse complement.
CTCTTCTATTTTTTCTTTGCAAAGTTTCTTTTATTTGCTGTGATTTTTTCTTTCCTTCTTTCGACACAAGATTCGAAGGGTACGTTCCGCGAGAGGGTTCATTTGATAGGTTGTTGATAGGACGAACCCCCCAACACTCACTACTCGTATTTTGCACGATCTCATACCTTTCATTCAACAACCCAATGATCGCTGCAATACCGTCACTCCGAGAATATTGCACCTCTCCGACAAATTCTCCTTCAGGTAAACCTTCAGTCTCTTTCCATTTCTTACATTTCTGAAACTCAGCCCTTTGTTATGTTTGATTCTGTTAGACCCTAGGGGGGAGTGTGATTAGGGTCTTATGGTAATCTAATCCGACTTAAATACCAATTAAAAATTATTAATAAATTATTCTTGCAAGATAGATATACAATATGTTATAAGCAAGAATATGCAATATGAACAAAGAGATATATCCTATATGATGAAATATATGCAAGGATATATAAATTAACACAAATGTAAACAATCTAAACTAAATATACAATTGTAATAGGGTAATTGTTAGAAATTTTATAAAAACAAAGGTTATAGCATATAAATTAAATCTGAATTAAATAAGTAAGATATAAGAACTTCTAGATTGTTGGAAATTTATCAAATAATTAAGATTATAGCATGCAAATAAATCCGAAAAAATAAACAATTAAAACTGACCTGATCGGGAACAGTCGTGTATTCACTGCCCTAGAAGATTGAGAACCCGCCTATCGCCCTGGCGCAGATGGTTCCCTCCACCCTAGCGGTAAAAGCCCCCGGAAACGGTCGGCCTCTGCACTCGGGCGAGAGTACAGAGCTTCAGCTCAGATGAAGGAAGTTGCCCATAAAATAAAACTAAGATGTAGATGAAAATAATATGTGGGGAAGAGAAGAAAAACAAGAAAAACTTGTTGTATATTTTTTCTTATCATTTTGAGCTCAACATACGGATATATATATAGGGTTGGAAAAGCGTTACAAAACCCGTAATTAATTCCGTAACGTTCGTCATAAATTTTGTAACGTTCCTCATAATTATATAGCCGTTACACATATATTTAATTGCTAATTAAAACATGTTTTAATTATAAAAAATTATTATTATTCATGAAGGCAAAATTGTCTTTTCTTAACAAAATATCTAACAGTCCCCCCCAAAAGGCAATATTGACTGAAAACTCAGAAATCAATAAATAAATCAAGAATCATAAAACAAATATAGGTTGGGCAACCTTTCGTATCGTGAATTCGGGAGAGGTATCTTCCGGCTTTGAACCTTTCCTTAGTGAGTTCATCGCCACCTGAGGGACATAATGGACTAGGCCTTGAATTAAGCCCCTTTAATCAGGTATTGATGAAAACACACACAATACGCTTCATCTATTGAGCAAAGCGGGTTGAGCGTTAAAGGCCATGCTCACAATAAACCGACTCATGAGAGTTTCTAGGGTTTAGCCCAGCCCCCCTAACCGCGGCCATCACGGTTCCTCTCACGTAGGTAAGTCCTCAAAGGGTACTACAGCTGTTTATTTAATACCCCCCATAATACACGCGTTGGACTTATTAAGAGTAAAACTCAGCCTAGCCAGCTGTATCATAAGAGCATCGTCATCATAGAGAAGGGGTAGTAGCAAATGCTACATAATGATATATAAATATATCTAGGTCGATGCTCCACACGAGAGTCACTAGTCCAGCTTGTTTCTACCACATTGAACCAACATTGGGACTACGTCTCCAAATAAGGGTTGGGTTGCCGCTGTCAGTGACCTCATCTATGGGCTTAACCCCATCTCCCTCGATGAATCCAGAACCACATTCCTGGATAGACCCTTTGTCAAAAGGTCAGCAAGATTCTTTTCACAGACTTTACAAAGTCTAGAATCATAACTTTGCCTAGCAGGCGTTGTATTTATTTAACAAGTTCTTATTTTGTAATTAGTCCATCATATTGTTTGAAATTGACATTAGGTCATGATCTATGATCATAAAAGGTCATAGTCTATGTCTGAAGATGTAAACACATAGTGTTTGTGCACATTGACCTTAATATCTGAACATTTCAAAGTAATGTGGAATTAAAAATTCTGCAGTTATGCATATGCACATACATGAATGAAATTAATAATAGATACATGTAGAGCATAATAGGATTTCGTATCTTAAAATATATTTCATACTTCATAATTCAAATGCATAAAATTTTTAAATTATTCTATTATAAGAGGTTACAAATTGGTTGCCTACAAAGGAGACCGTCCAAATTTAAATCGGTTGCCTACAAATGAGACATTCCAAATTTAAATTGGTTGTCTACAAAGGAGACCTTCCAAATTTATGTTGCCATTTTCTATTACCACCTCTTATACAAATAATAATAATAATAATATTTGTACATACCGCTTTAAAATTTTCAAGTGCATTCTTGCATAAACCTTGTAATTAAGCATGTAACAAATGCAAGTTATCTAAAAAGACATATGAACATTTATTGTAATATTCATCAAAATGCAATAAAAGTGATGAACTTTACATTTGAAGATTTGAAATATAATCCACCATATGAAATAGAATTTTAAAAAAAATGCACCTATTTGATTTGGTTCGCTCATATATTGATCATTTATCATTAGGCAATATATGATGCAAAAAGCGTAATTAAATAAATGCATATGAATTTTTTTCATAAATCCGGACCTCTTATTCCAAACCAAAAACTCCTAAAGCGAAAAGATTAAAGTTTTACCCGGATAGTTAGCCAGGTAAGGATAGTAATAGAGGTTGATTAAAGATCAATTAAGTACATCGTTCCTTACAGAGTGCGTTACGCAACCCTTAAACCTTGCCTTAGACACCAACTAATCCAAGAAAACTTGAATCGGTTCACTAAATGAGTTTTTGTTTCTTAACAGAATATAGAAACTTTAAATTATTTCCTGCAAGCCTTTAATTTGCCAAGCAATTATAATGCAAACATATATTGGATAAGGCCGAGGAGGGGTTTACCTATTGATGTTCGAACATCATGATTTTCATGTCTTGAGAGTAAAAACTCATCTGCTGCAGACAACTGCCACAGAAGTTGCTGAACAAATTTGCATTCACTTTTACTACCTTCTGTACTAAGCTTATTAGATGCATAAATACACTAAAGTATGGAATTATTAATAGAAGGCACCATATTATTGATAGCTTAAAGAAATGAAAGTATTAAACCATGAACAAATCCGGATATTTCAAAGAATCTATGCTCACCCAGATCTTACTTAATAAATGTACATGGCAGATGCTAAAGACCCAATAGATTATGTTAAAAACAAATCAAATCAGGAAACTGATTTGATCAAAAGTTCAAGAAACATAAGGTGAAAGCAAATATACGAACTTGAACATGGAGGTAAGAATAATTATTTTTATTATATACAAGTTCAAAAGAGAGTGGAACCACAATGGAAACCGTTTTTCAATTATTGCAAAGTTACAGTCAAGGCAATTTTACTTATAAAGCTCAATTATTATGCAATCATGACATTTTTTTTCAGACACTTTAATTGCAAAGCATGTTAGCGTGTAACATTACGCTTTAGCAACATAAAATCGAACATCTCGATTCTTAGACCATAAGCCACTCATAGCACGATAATTGCAAGTCATTTGCAATTAGATTTTAATTATCATCAAATAAAATCAATTAAGGCAATTAAACAATTAATTTCAATTAATTGTAATTAACTGTTAAAATTAATTAGCTGTAATTAATTACAAATTAGCAACAATTAAATAAATGTAATAAATACAATAATTAACTAATCAATAATTAACAGTTAAAATTCTTGGATGAACAGTAACAAAAATTTAATTATTATTATTATTTCAACAATACTATTAATTAATAGATAAGCAATTAGCAGAATTTTTTTTTGATGAACAGTAATTTTTATTTTATAATGAGCAGCAATTCTGATTAAATTGCGAACAGTAATAGCAAAATTTTTATTTTTTTAATTCGGATGACAGTACTGTCTTGAATGAACAGTAACTTTAAAAATAAATTTTTCGGATTTAAATCAAAAGCTATAAACTACTTAATCTTCTAGATTGTTAGAAATTTTATAAAAACAAAGGTTATAGCATATAAATTAAATCCGAATTAAATAAGTAAGATATAAGAACTTCTAGATTGTTGGAAATTTATCAAATAATTAAGATTATAGCATGCAAATAAATCCGAAAAAATAAACAATTAAAACTGGCCTGATCGGGAGCAGTCGTGTATTCACTGCCCTAGAAGATTGAGAACCCGCCTATCGCCCTGGCGCAGATGGTTCCCTCTCCCTAGCGATAAAAGCCCCCGGAAACGGCCGGCCTCTGCACTCGGGCGAGAGTACAGAGCTTCAGCTCAGATGAAGGAAGTTGTCCATAAAATAAAGCTAAGATGTAGATGAAAATAATATGTGGGGAAGAGAAGAAAAACAAGAAAAACTTGTTGTATATTTTTTCTTATCATTTTGAGCTCAACATACGGATATATATATAGGGTTGGAAAAGCGTTACAAAACCCGTAATTAATTCCGTAATGTTCGTCATAAATTTTGTAACGTTCCTCATAATTATATAGCCGTTACACATATATTTAATTGCTAATTAAAACATGTTTTAATTATAAAAATTTATTATTATTCATGAAGGCAAAATTGTCTTTTCTTAACAAAATATCTAACAGTAATATAAACAATACAAACACACAATATGATCACGGAGTTCGGACCTTCCGTCCTACGTCTCCGCTCCCCACTCCCAGGGAGAAATCCACTATCACAACCGGGTTTTCTACACTCACCCGAATAACGTTTACACCACACAATACCGGTTTTTAACGTTCACCGATCAACGATCACAATCTCACAATGTAACTACACTCCACACCCTCTAAATGTTGGTCTTTAGCCTGTGTCCTTCCTCAAGTGCTCGGATACAACCTCTCCCTAGATTCGTCAACCGACGCCACTCCTCTTGAAAGCGACCACACACTCCTCTCGGTGTACTAGTGTATTACAAAGTGAATCCTCACAATTAAAGCTCACAAATCAAATGATTGTTCTCTAAATAAGGTGAGAACTTAATTAAGCACAACTCTTAGCCACAAACCCATAACCCCAAATTATACTATAAATGTAAATACAATATGCTCAATAGGTTGGGTAAACAAAAAGATAAATCAAAACAAGTCTAAACTTAATTTAATCTAGCAAAATAAATATGACAAGTTAAGCATAAATAAGCTAGATAAATAGTTTAAGAAAACTTCTCTAAAACAAGAGTGGAGGGATGTAGATTGAAGCCCAAACAAGATTGATGATCTCCTCAAACTCTTGTAAAATTCTCTTCACAAACAAACTCTTAAACACTCTTTTAAACAAACACAAAACAAGCTTAAACCCTTGTTAAACTCTTTTAAAACATTCTCTTGGATACTAATGAAGGATGAGAGCAAGGAGGTATATATAGCAACCCAAAAATCCCAAGCGAAAGACTAAAAAGCCCATAGAATCAGAAATCAGATTCTGTACAAATTATAGTCATCGGACGATCGGCAGTCGATCGTTAAAAACGCGCGGTCAACCGCGAGCAGCTCAGAGGCAAATTTTGGGCTCAGGAAAACATCCGGTCGACCATGGCGGTCGACCGCGAAACTCTCTGGACTGCATCCGGTCGACCGTCACGGTCGACCACGAGCCATCAAAAAACATTCTGAGTCTTTGGACACAAGGCGGTCGACTGTGGCGGTCGACCGTGGCGGTCGACCGCAAACAGATACATGCATTTAACAGGTTTTGAAGCAGTTTTCTGATTTTGAAGCCCTGTTTAAAAATATCAAACAAATTCAAAAAAATATAAAACTTTGGGAAATGATTGTAGACATGATAATAAATATGCTACAAAAACATGATAATAAACATTACAAAATGATTTTGTAGACTTAATAAAAGATGTATATGATTATTGTTAAGTCCAAAAAATAAGAATATAATATTTTCACAAAAGTGCATATTTTGCAAACATTTTAAAAATAATAAGTATGATTTCATTGACCTAAATAAAATTGATATTGATGAAATCATATATATGCATATAAGTATAAAACAAGAAATGTATTTTCAATTGTATTCAATTGTTTCATATTAAAACTTGAAAACTATCAAACCAATATATATATATAT
>BQKN01051622.1:0-11171 GCA_022839385.1 Asparagus kiusianus | reverse complement strand
GGGTAGACGTCGGACAACGCGTAACCCTAGGTCAACGCCGGACAACGCGTTGCGACAAAAGTCAACACGTGGCGACGAAAGTCAACACGTAACGACAAAAGTCAACCCACGCGGTTCAAAACCCTAGGGTAGACGCCGGACAACGCGTAACCCTAGGTCAACGCCGGACAACGCGTTGCGACAAAAGTCAACACGTGGTGACGAAAGTCAACACGTAACGACAAAAGTCAACCCACGCGGTTCAAAACCCTAGGGTGGACGCCGGTCAACGCGTAACCTTAGGTCAACGCCGGACAGCGCGTTGCGACAAAAGTCAACACGCAGCGACAAAAGTCAACGCGTGACGACAAAAGTCAACCCACGCGGTTCGAAACCCTAAGGTAGACGCCGGTCAACGCGTAACCCTAGGTCAACGTCGGTCAGCGCGTTGCAACAAAAGTCAACACGCAGCGACAAAAGTCAACGCGTGACGACAAAAGTCAACCCATGCGGTTCGAAACCCTAGGGTAGACGCCGATCAACACGTAACCCTAGGTCAACGCCAATCGGTGCGTTGCAACAAAAAGTCAACATACAGTGATCCGAAACCCCAAGTCAACACGATGTGACAGGGATAGTAAGTTCAAAAGTCAACTCAATGACACGAGCCAAACTCAACTCACCAGCTGTAGACTCGAGACTCCGACGACGGCCAGGCGATAAAGGCAGCGCCGGAACAACTTCGGTTATTCGACAAAGCACCGGATAAATCGAAAATCGAAGGAGCCGAGAGTTGAAGTGAACCACAGGTCCCTTAGGCCGACTGAAGGCTGGACCAATCATATCCAAAGTATTCCGGTCTCTTCTGTAAAAGAAACGAGTCCGAAACACTTTGGAGGGGGTATCTGTAGGCATCAAAAATTGCCGATAGGTCCCCGTTCACAGCTCAGTGTTAACGAGCGACGATGAACGTCACTACCCGGTTCACAAGAGTTCGATTGACGTCGGTAAGCGCATGAAGTGAACCGACGAACTACGTGAGCCGACAGAATCTCAGAACAACGGGGATACGGACTGACCGGAAACCCCGCGATCACTACAAAAGGGAGCAACGCCCGTCGTGTACTATTTGCCCCACTGATAATCCAACCCTCAGGATCGACAGAACTCTTCGCCAGAATTCCAACGCATCTGAAATCACTCGAATCCGAGTTCGGACGAAAAATCAACGGCGGACAGTCTCGGACTGAACCGAGGCACCCACAGTGTCCCGGCGATGTCGAAACACCCGAGGGGTGTCTTGGCCAAGCCAAGACACCCCAGGGGTGTCTTGGTGATATTTCACGCCGAAGCGCCTTTTTGGGGGGTGTCTTGGCCTCCTTTTACGGTGAAACACCTTTTACGGCGAAACACCTTTTACGACGAAACACCTTTTTGGGGGCAGCCCCTAGGGCCTCCTTGGTGGCCTATAAATAGACCCCTTGGGTCTCCATTCTCTTGGCCTTGGTTTTGGGAGAGAAATTTCTGATCTTGAGCTTCGCACTTGAGATCTGAAATTTCGGAGAGGAGCGGCGAAGCCCTTGTTTTCGGGAAAAGTTGCTGTTTTCATTGCTTTGAGATCTGTTACAACTTCAGGCGTTACAACAGAATTTAAATGAAAACAAATGATTTTACAACTTTAACGAAAATAAACACGAGATCCCGTTTTGGTGCGGTCTCGCTTGCGTGGGTTGTTGGCCTGTGACGGGGATGTTGATATCCGTGGACCGCCGACTCTTCAAGATCCTTTCCGGAAAAATCCGGCAGAGTTTCGTTTATCCGCGAAGGGATAGAAACAGAACTTCGTCGATCCGCGTGAGATCTCAGAAGTTTAAAGCTTATATCTCGGCTAAAACGAGACACTAGCTCTTCTTAGTGTCACCTGCGAAGGGTAACACCAAGGAAAAGAAAGGGGGGAATGAAGAAATTTGATGAAGAACTCTCACTCCTCGATCTGGCAGGGCTTCGCCGCTCTCTTTGAAAACTCCGACTCCTTACTCCGGCAGGGCTTCGCCGCTCCTCTCTGAAATTTCAGATCTCAAAGGCTAAAGCTCAAGATCAGAAATTTCTCTCCCAAAAACCAAGGCCAAGAGAATGAAGACCCAATGGGTCTATTTATAGGCCACCAAGGAGGCCCTAGGGGCTGCCCCCAAAAAGCGTTTCGTCGTAAAAGCGTTTCGTCGTAAAAGCGTTTCGTCGTAAAAGCGTTTCGTCGTAAAAGCGTTTCGCCGTAAAAGGAGGCCAAGACACCCTTGGGGGGACCATGTGGAAGAGGCCAAAAGGAGGGGGGACCATGTGGACATCTAAAAGAGGGGGGGCATGGTATGACGACACCCCTAAGGGGGTGTCTCGGCCATGGCCGAGACACCCCTGGGGTGTCTTGGCTTTGCCAAGACACCCCTCGGGTGTTTCGAGCCTGCCGAGGTGTCCCAGGGTGCCCCGGTTCAGTCCGAGGTCCTGCCGTTATCCCGCCGTTGTCCCGCCGTTGACTCTTTGTTGACTTTTCGTCCGAACTCGGATTCGACTGATTTTGGATGCGTTAGAATTTAGACGAAGAGCTCCGTTGATCCCGATGGTTGGATTATCAGTGGGATGATCGGGACATGGCGGGCGTTGGTCCAACTGCGGTGGTCGCGGGGTTTTCGGTCAATCCGTATCCCCGTGATTCTGACATTTGTTGGCTCACGTAGTTCGTCGGTTCACTTCAGGCGCTCACCGTCGTCATTTGAACTCTTGTGAACCGGGTAGTGATGTTCAATCGTCGATCGTTAACACTGAGCTGTGAGCGGGGGCCTATCGGCAATTTTCGATGCCTACAGATACCCCCTCCAAAGTGTTTCGGACTCGTTTCTTTTATAGAAGAGACCGGAATACTTTGGATATGATTGGTCCAACCTTCAGTCGGCTTAAGGGACCTGTGGTTTGCTTCAACTCTTGGCTCCTTCGATTTTCGGTTTATCCGGTGCTTTGTCGAATAACCGAAGTTGTTTCGGCGCTGCGTTTATCGCCTGGCCATCGTCGGAGTCTCGAGTTTACAGCTGGTGAGTTGAGTTTGGCTCGTATCATTGAGTTGACTTTTGGACTTACTATCCCTGTCACATCGTGTTGACTTGGGGTTCTGAATCACTGGGGGTTGACTTTTGCTGCAACGCACCGATCGGCGTTGACCTAAGGTTACGCGTTGACCGGCGTCCATCTTAGGGTTTCGAACCGCATGGGTTGTCTTTTTGTCGTCACGCGTTGACTTTCGTCGCCACATGTTGACTTTTGTCGCAACGTGCTGTCCGGCGTTGACCTAAGGTTACGCGTTGACCGGCGTCCACCTTAGGATTTTGGAACCGCGTGGGTTGAGCTTCGTCGTCACGTGTTGACTTTCGTCGTCACGTGTTGACTTTTGTCGCAACACGCTGTCCGGCGTTGACCTAAGGTTACGCGTTGATCGGCGTCCACCTTAGGGTTTTGGAACCGCGTGGGTTGACTTTTTTCGTCACGTGTTGACTTTCGTCGTCACGTGTTGACTTTTGTCGCAACGCGTTGTCCGGCGTTGACCCAGGGTTACGAGTTGACCGGCATCCACCTTAGGGTTTTGGAACCGCTTGGGTTGACTTTTGTCGTCACGTGTTGACTTTTGTCGCCACGTGTTGACTTTTGTCGCAACGCGCTGTCCGACGTTGACCTAGGGTTACGCGTTGACCGGCGTCCACCCTAGGGTTTTGAAGCCGCTTGGGTTGACTTTTGTCATCACGTGTTGACTTTCGTCGCCACGTGTTGACTTTTGACGCAACGCGCTGTCCGGCGTTGACCTGAGGTTACGCGTTGACCGGCGTCCACCTTAGGGTTTTGGAACCGCTTGGGTTGACTTTTGTCGTCACGTGTTGACTTTCGTCGCCACGTGTTGACTTGCATTGAGGGTTACGCGTTGACCGGCGTCCACCCTAGGGTTTTGAACAGTCGATAATCATTTTGTGGAATTCGCCCACATACTCAACAATCGGTGGAGAATAGACATTTTTAGAAATATCGGGGGGTTGGAAGACAACTCGGGGAATCAAGAAATCGTTCGAGTGGTCAAAACCCGGGTAAAACACCCCGGGGTGCCTCGGGCATAGACACCCTTGGGGTGTCTCGGCTATGCCGAGACACCCCTAGGGGTTGTCTTGGTGTTTTCGTGGTCCCCCTCTCTACTTTTGTCCTTTTGCATGTTTGTCTTACTTGTTTATGCCCCCCCCCCTTTATTTTGAATTTCAAGAGAGAAACCCCCCCCATCCAAAACCGAACCCTCCCCTTTTATTTTCGGTTTTGATCTTCTTCTTCCCCTTCTCAAGTTCCTCCATTGATTTGCTCTTGAGAACCCATCAATCCCTCACGAAATTTTGGATTTTTGGCGGGTACCCATTTGCTGGAATTGCATCCTCCAACTAGGGTTTCATTCTCTCCCTCCAAAGCTTGGATCTTGGCCCTCAAAACTAGGGTTCTTCTACCTCTCGATTTGGGTAAGATCCTCTCTACAATCTTCTTATTTTGTCGTAAAGATTGCACCTTTATTGTGTATGCACTATACTTCGGGGGGTTTTGTGCAAAAGAAGCAATGGCCGAAACTTTGGGGGTTTATTTGCAAAATTCGTGGGGTTTTTATGCAATGATGGGACTGAAGTTTGTGGGTTGGATCTATGTCCATTTGGTGCAAGAGGATCAAAGGGTTATTTGAGGGGTTTATTTGCAAAACAGCCCCTAAACGTTTTTAGAGGGGCTTATTTGCAAAATGGCCACGAATTTGAGGCTGAAATCCAAAGAATGTTAACCCCAAACTCCTGATCAAATTTCTGGTAAAGGCATGTGGAGACTAAACCAAAAGTTTGAGGGGCTTTTATGCAAAATTGGCTAAATTTCGCAAAAGGGTTTATTTGCAAAATTTAACCAAAATTGTGGGTTATCGGGGTGCTAAATGATCGAATACGACGACCACAACCCGGATCACACGTGTCCTTGACCTGAATTTGGCCTTGAACACGGGGGGTATTTTGGGTATTTCACCAAAATTCACCGCGAAACGACGATCATCGTTTCGCGTGCACGAAATTTATAGGTTTAATTAGACTTTAACTATAAAATCCTATTTGTTTATAGGATTTCAAGCCCAAGTGCTTAATTTCCCTTTTTTAATATTTCGTGTATGTATATTGTACCTGATGTACTGTCTTTTTACTGCAGGTTCGTGATGTCTCCTCGTCGATCTCGGCCTTCCAGGAGTCGCTCCCACTCGCAGCACGGCGAGGAGGAGGCTCCCGCGGCATCTTCTTCAGTGACCTCCTTCTTCGGGGGTAAGAATCTTATACTTTTTTTTGTATCCCGGATTGACCTCTCACGGGTCATGACGGAAGAACCGATACCCCTCCCGTGGGGGTTAAGGTTTCAGACTTGTTTCGCTTAGCCAATTCAAGTCTTCGGGTATATTGGGGCGATCTCGTGTTGCCTTACACCTTATAGGTCGGTGTATGTTATCACGCGATTCACGTGATGACGTATACCGTCCTCCCGGTGTAGGGCACTCGGAATCGTCTTCGCTAATTATCCCGTGAACAATCTCATTTTGCCTTTATGATATATATATTCTGACCCTTCGCTTCATTGCAGTCGATTTTCCCGGTGGTAGCTTTCCTACTCATGCGAACACCGGTTGCAGCCGTGAGGTCTTCTCTTCGGCTTCTGTTAGGCAGGCGATTGATCCGCTCCCACAGTTCGACAGGGATCGTTCAGATGAATCCTGTCGTTTGATACGGGATGGGGGGCGTCACTGTTTACGTCAACTCATCACCGATGCTCCTCTTACTGCGGATGCTTCGTCCACCCAGGCTTTGAAGAAGCCGGATTTCCTGTTCGGTGATCATGTGGAGGATCCCGACACACTGACTCTCACCAAGGAGCACTGGCTAACTCTTGAGGAGAGTGCTCTTTTATACATTCCTTCCGTTCCTCGTCAGTGTTCTTTTACTCACCTGGAGGGACAGGGTGTGGAGAGACGGATGTCTTGGCACCTCACTGATGACGCTGTGCGGGTGCAGTGCGGGTATGTTTCTCATGGAAAGACCCCTGGTTCTGGCGGATATCATCCTGTTCGTGGCCTTCGACCCGGGATCATGGGTCTTGACGCCGCACCCCCAGGCGAGGTGTTTGCAACTACTCCTACCGTGAGGAACCGTTTGGCTCTCCTCGGGAGAAGGCTGCCTCCACTGGACTACCGGTGCTATGGTTGGGCTTCTTCATTACCCAAGGGATGGTGGTCCCGCATGACGGGTTACGTCTTGGGCCGTTGGGAGAGGGATTTGAAGAATAGTGGCTTGTATGTACCTATACGAGCTACTATGTATGGTCTCCCAGTTAGCTGCCGCCATTTTTTGGCGTTGTTGGAGATGTATGTGCCTGATAGCAACACCTTCCTAACCAGTGACGGAGAGTTGGGATTGGCCCTGCATGAGATGCATCAGGTTTCCGGTCTCCCGATGGGAGATTGCCCCTATCAGGAGTACTTTCCTTCTAACCAGCAGTTGGGGCAGTTGAAGAATGATAACCCCGATATGTATGACACTCTCTGGGACCTCACCTGTCATTATCACACCTGTTTGATCCAGACTCCTCTTCCAGCCAAGACTAAGAGGAAGGTTAGCTTGAAGCAATTTGCTACTTATCTGTTTCAGAACTTGGAGGGTGATTCCAGCGTACCCGTTCGTGAGCTGGATGTCTTGACCGTTACTGCCATTAACGAATTGGTGGAGAAGAGTGGGGCTCAATCCTACACCATCGCCAGCGCTGAGGGAGCTTTCCCTGCAGGGACCAAGTTTCGCTCGTTCCTCTGCCGCGCGCAGAAGTCCATCGAGCCTCGGTCTCTTTTGGCAGGCTATCTTGCCCTCTGGCTGAAGAAGTGCGTTGTTCCACACCAGTCTTCGGATGCCTTACCTCTTGAGGTGCTTTTCCCCACTGTTCAGCTGGCTTACGGGAGGGAACTTTCTCTGCTCCCGGCGATGGTTGCTAGCATCCATTGCGGACTTAGGAGCGTGGTCGGTAGTTTTACTCAGGTGGGTCCTGAGCTATCTACCGAGCTTATCTGTCCTAAGGTTGAACTTCCCTATGCATATCTGATGGCGTGGCTCGTTCTTCATCGTCCGGGCTTGATGTCGGCGCCCAGCGTTGTTGACGTCCCTGTCCCATACATGCAGCTGTTGGAGAAGAGCAGATGGCTTGCGAAGAAGTTCGATGACGTTCAACAGGAACTTCAGGTTCGCAAGGGCTGGGAGTTCTTCAAGTGTTTCCCTCAGTTTTCGGGTCGTTATGGTGACGTGTTGACCGACGAGGAGAAACCTAGGAGTGACCGAACCATTCTCGACATTGGGTGTTTCCGTTGGTTGGTGAACATCCGTGTCGGGTATCTTGTTTTTCGGGTGAAGAATCGGTGTCATATTGAGCCCTACCTCCCCTGCTGTTTTGCTCGTCAGTTCGGCTACGACCAACTATACGTTGGGAACCCCAGCCGTAGTTTGAAAGTTGAGGGAGGACTTGTTGATGGTATACGAGCATGGCTATGGACTATGGTGGGCTGCACCGGGGCCCGCTTTGCTCTTCCCTCATACAGGCGTAAGCCTTCGATCACCTTCCTTAGCTGCAAGTGGTTCCTCTCCGCCTATGAGTCCATAAGTGTAAGGAGCCTTTCAGAGTTAGAGTCCGATCACTCAGTGCAGGCTGCCATGATGGCTGCTCGTAAGGCTGAGATTGCTCGGAAGCAGAGGAAGAGACATGGCAAATCCTCCTTCTCCGGCAGAGATGATGAAGAGCTCCTCCCTATGGATGATGAGGGCGAGACTCCTGAGGGGGAGTTTGTGGATCTAGACACCGATCAAGAAGAACTTGGTGCAGGTTTGTCCTATCCTTTGATTTTCTTTCTCAACTCCCCTTGGTATCAACGAAATATCTTGAACGTTATTATTTCAGGTAGGACCGCTGGCGATCATGAGGCACTTGCTCCCCGTTTCACGAGCTCAGGGTCTAGAGGACGAGCTGCCACGAGTAGCAAGTCCGTGCATGATCAGCCTGCTGATCCTAGGAGGGCTGGTACCTTGAAGAGGAAGAAGACTGCTCACAAACCATCTGCCGGTCGTCGTCCTCGCGGAGTAGATTTAGAAGACGTTGCCGATGAAGAAGAAGGTAACATCTTCTTGGACTTGATTTTATCACTTCAAGGTGCTTTATCCTTGGGATTCATGATCATGTTTTATGTCCCAGGGATTTTTGAAGAGGGTGAGCTTCCACCGGATCTGGTATTCCCCGGATCCGACCATATGCATTGCTTCATGCAAGAAATGTGCGATGCTCTTCATGATGGCTCCCTAGGCATTGACTTAAACATTGACCTTGAGCCAGTAGACGGTGCTGAGCCCACCAGTTCATATTCATCCGTCCCTGCTGCGGGTGCTATGACGAAAAAGCCAGTTAGGGACGGAGTCTTCCATGATGTAAATTTCGAAGAGCAGGAATATGTCCCTGCACCAGTTTTCTCAAAGCCTGACTCCGGATTGCTAGCCGATATGTTGGCCGAATAGACTTCTGGGAGGACTGCGAGACCACTCTTTGGGAGTGATTCATTCGCAGGTACATATCCGATCCTACTTTTCTTTACTTGCCTAAATTTCCATTTTGGTTAATAAAGAAGTGTAACTATAGGACCAAGCGATGTGCCTGATGCTGCTATAGCTTCGGGTGTCTTCCCACCTCCGCCTAGTACGACTGATTTGCCCACGGGGGTTGATATACCCTCCATGAGCACTCCTGTCGTTACTTCGGAGTCTGTCGAGCCTCAACCCGAGGGGACTTCTGCCGGTATAGGTAATACCTCGAATTTCGCCTTCGGGTTTTCTGATTGTCTTGTATAATCTCTTAACTTTCTATATCGCTGCTTGCAGGATCTCGCTCTTCTCTGTATGAGCGTGTCCGCGTCCTTTTGGCCGACACCGATCCCGAGAGAGACATTTTTCGTACCGACCTCGCCCTTTTTACTGTCTTTTTCAACGGTATGATCGAGAAACTTCTTCATCGAGGATATCGTTTCGATCAGTTCGGGCGTTCCTTCTCTCGCTACATGACGATGATCAGAGAGGAAGGATATCCAGAGTTGGCTGACTCCTTTACTGCCGAATTCACTGTTCTGGAGTCAGAGATTTGGGAGTTGAGGGATTTGAAGGCTCTGCTATAGCTTCGGGTGTTTCCCCACGTCCACCGAGTAGTACGACTGATTTGCCCGCGAGGGTTGATACACCCCACACGGCCACTCCTGTCGTCATTTCGGATTCTGTCGGATCTCAACCCGAAGGGACTTCTGCCGGTATAGGTATACCTCGAATTTCTCCTTCGGGTTTTTTGATTGTCTTGTATAATCCCTCAATTTTCCATATCGCTGCTTGCAGGATCTCGCTCTTCTCTGTATGAACGTGTCCGCGTCCTTTTGGCCGACAACGATCCAGACAGAGATGTTTTTCGTATGGACCTTGGCCTCTTCACCGCTTTTCATAACGGCATGATCGAGAAGCTTCTTCACAAAGAATGCTGTTTCGATCAGTTCAGACGTTCCTTTTCTCGTCACATGATGATGATGAGAGAAGAGGTGCATCCCGAATTGGCCGATTCCTTCATTGCTGAGTTTGCCGTTCTGGAATCAGAGATCCGTGAGCTGAGGGAGTTGAAGGCTGGTGGAGCTTCCTCTTTTGTATCCTCCCAGGTGGAGGATAGGCTGATGCAGTGGCGTGACCTTAGATCTTCCATTGACGGCGAGCTTCGATCACGTGAGCATTCTGTGGCTCAGCTGATGGTTTCACTAGCGAGGAAGGATGCCGGTAAAGCCGAGTTACTCAGCTCTTTGGATTCCAGCCATGAAGAGATAGCTAAGTTGAAGGATGCTTTGAGTCGTGCCGAGGAGTCTGCTGCTCTTATCACCGAGGACCTAGCTGCATTAGAGCGTTCTCGTGAGTGGACGCTTGATAAGCTGGGATCGACACAGGAGGGATTGATGAAGCTACAAAGTGAAGCCGCGGAGGTCTTGAGCGGTTCTGAAGACTCTGTCCGAGCTAACCTGCAGGCGGAACTTGAGCAAAGCTACGTAGACAAGCTTTCTAGCTTGGAGTCCCACGTCCTTAGCCGTCAGTTGCCTTCGGGCTAACAAACTTATTGTTGTATGCTTTTTAGCTTGATCTACTACTATAGACTCCGTATTTGCTTCTTTTCACAGGATATTTTGGTACACCCCCAGCCCTTGATGCTATGATTTTGAATTCATAAATTTCACCATTTCTTATAGGGAAAAGAGCACCCCGCACCGCGTATTAGGCGATGACTTATCCCTTCTTAGGCTTCGGGACAAAATTCCCCAGGTTTAAACCCTGGTAACTTTTTTCAATCGGTGAAAGATTTTAAACCGGCTATACGTGTTAGGTATAGACTTATCCCTCCTTAGGCTTCGGGATAAAATTCCCCAGGTTTATACCCTGGTAACTTTTTTCAATCGGTGAAAGATTTCAAACCGGCTATACGTGTTAGGTATAGACTTTGGGGTTTTTGGCAAACCCCCAGCCCTCAACGGGTTTGACTTGCCTTTACCGATTACCGTTTGAATCGGGCTAGCATGCGAATTATCTAAATCCGTTCCGCATGTAACGTTGTGCCAAGAAAATTGCTTTTCTTGGACTTAGTGCTATGATGTTGAATACATAGGCTTCGTCTTTCTTACGGGAATAGACTACCCGGCAACGCGTGTTAGGCGTCGACTTCATCTCTGTCTTTTCTAAAAGCAAAGATAGGGGAAAATGGGAGACTAGCAGTGGGATCTCCACTCCGAGAATCGAAAAGATTCGGATAATCCTAACTGTCGTAAGGTTTGATTATCGAATCGAAAGGTTCAAACGACCCTAACTGTCATAAGGTTTGGTCATTTGACTCTGAAGAGGAAGAATTTTATATTCTATCTTCAGTAGGAAAGGAAACTCGAGGTGGGATCTCCACCCCCAGGATCCGACTGGTGAAACTAGGAGTGGGATCTCCACTCCGAGAATCGAAAAGATTCGGATAATCCTAACTGTCGTAAGGTTTGATTATCGAATCGAAAGGTTCAAACG
>BQKN01051620.1:7246-18004 GCA_022839385.1 Asparagus kiusianus | reverse complement strand
GAATCAAAAGGTTCAAACGACCCTAACTGTCGTAAGGTTTGGTCATTTGACTCTGAAGAGGAAGAATTTTATATTCTATCTTCAGCAGGACAGGAAACTCGAGGTGGGATCTCCACCCCCAGGATCCGAAGGATGAAAAGATTTGGATAACCCTAACTGTCGTAAGGTTTGGTTACCGAATGGGAGGTTTGAGACGATCTTAACCGTAGGAAGGTTTGATCGCTCGATTTGAAAGTGGACCTCTCGTTCATTGAAGGAATCGAGAGGAGAATTTGGCTTTGGTCCTAACTGTAGTAAGGTTTGACCAAGTGGGGAGTGTGAGAATGATCATAACCGAAAGAAGGTTTGATCACTTGATTTGTGGACCTCTCGTTCATTGACGGAATCGAGAGGGGAATTTGGCTTTGGCCCTAACTGTCGTAAGGTTTGACCAAACTGGAATGGTGTGGTGGAGACTATGAGTAGTCAGAAACCACTGAAAGTTCTGCGAGGGGAGAATCAATGATTAGATCTCATCTCAGCAAAAGAGTGTTTGCGAGAGTTAAATTCTGATAAACAAGAATATTCGGAATTCGAATATTGATTTCTTGCTCATCAGCGACCGGGTTATCCCTAAGAATACCCTGATGTGGTATTCTTCCGGAAACTTCCCGGTACCTCAATTCTTCTGAGGATACTAAGGATAGTATCTCTTCAGAAATTTGCCATTTATTGGCATCATGAGCCGGTCACCATCTTTGGTGACTAGGCGATAGGCGCCGTTCGAGTAAACTGTTTCTACTACGAACGGTCCCTCCCATTTGGGTTCAAACTTATTGAAGATCATCAGGAGACTGGTTCAATAAGTAGTATCGGTATCAGGTTACCCTTAAGAATATTACGTATAATATTCTCCAGGAACTTCCCGTTAGATACAAAGGAATAGTTTATACTCATATTCCCGTTGGAGTTTTAAAAGAAGCAGTTTATACTCATATACTTTTTCGGAGTTGGTATCGCTGGTTGCTCTCATTCGGTTTGTTCTGCGATTGAGACGCCGGCTTCAATCAAGGCCTGGATGCTTTTCTTTAAAGCAAAACAGCCTTTGGTGGGATGAAGAATCCTCCTGTGGTACCCATAATATTTTGGGTCTGAAATCTGATTAGCTTCCTCTTGATCTTTGATGGGTGGGAGCTTGATTTTGTCATCATCGTTCTTGAAGGAGCAGACCTTTGGGAACTTCGACTCCACGGCCTTTTGCCTCTGAGGCTGTTGTTGCCACTTCGATTGTTGAGGTGCCTTTTGTCGCTGCTGCTGTGGCTGTGCTTGCACTTCGAACACTTGATTTGCGTCCACTGCGTTCGCATGTGCTTTTCCTTTGCCCTTGGGGACAAAGTTTTGTTGTGGAGCGTTGTTTGTGATTTGCCCTCTTTCGGCCTTCTTCCTTTTGAGGAATCGCTCGGCTCTTTCTCCTCGCACCTTCAGGTCCTTCCAGGTCTTTGGCGGCGCCATTCCCATGGCTTCGAGGATGTCCGACGACAAATTGTTGTGGCAAGTCTTGAGAGTAAAATCCTCGCTGACTGGATCCCTGCAATTCATAGCTTTGTTACGGAATCTCTTTAAAAAGTTTCCGACGGTCTCACCGTTCTTCTGCTTTTTATCTTCCTCTCTTTTTGGGCCACCCCCAGCGTCATCGAAAGGCGAGGTCATACCACCCCCAGTGTTACCGAGGGGTGAATCAGTTTTGATGACCATATCTAGATTCGGACCGTTGTCACTCGTCCTATTTGGAATAGGCATGATTGGCATAGTGTAACAACTAGACTCCAATTGACGTTCTTGAACCTGCAACCCTTTTATTTGTTGCATGGCCGCCTCCATCTTAGCGTCAAATTCTTCTTTCTGCTTGATTAGCGCTTCTTGAACAATTTGAGTGAGTTGGTCAGGAGTGATGGTGAACGCCTCTCTCGTGCTTTTTGAAAGCTGTGATAACTCTTGTAGAGTTACTTTCACTGGGATGTTAGCCAACTGGATCATAACATCGAAGTGGTATGAATTATCTGAATCTCCCAGTTTATCTCTTCCAATCTGCTGATTGTCTTGAGACTGCATCGGGTTTTGAACATCTTGGCGCAGGGGCTCCTGTTGGGTCTTCTCAACAGACGTGGGGATAGTTGTAATCGTTCCCGCTTCATCCAGCCGACCGTGCTCGTTCCCGTCTCTGGTGGCGAGGACTGGTTCCCCTTGGTGGACGGTTAGCGCTGTGACTTGTTGGTCGTGTATCTCCTTCATTTGTTGCACAGCCATTTCCGCTTCAAACTTGGAGCTCTTTTTTCGCTTAGCCAGGGCCTCTTCAAGTAGCTTATTTACCCGTTTGGCCCTAATCATAAGCGATTCATAAGGTTGCCCGATGTTAGAAGCTGCGTCATCAGACGCTGCTGCCGAGCAAGAGTCTGAATCAGTATCCGTCGCCTCTAAAGAAAGCTTCTTTGGCGCTCTCCGGTAATCCTTCCGGCTAATGGCTCCCGTTCGCAACCGCGTCATGTATGGGGATGCCTCGGCAGGCGGATCCGAGCTGAAGTATTGGGATGATCCCCTTCTGAATTTCTTCGTGTCCTGCACATACCCTTTTCGGGGTTTTTCCATACCCCCAGCTCTACAGTACAGCTCATTAGTTTGGTAATTGGGGCCACCTATAGAGTGTTGGCATATGCTCCCCAGTATGATACCACCCTCATCAGATGAGTATGGTTTCATTTGGGGATGTGTTGCTTGGTTAGCCTTCTCAAAAGTGGCCCGTTCAAATTTACGTTTTTGTGAACATAGAAATTGAACGGGCTCTTTTACTTCAACTCGCAATCCGATGCGGTCGGTTATAGGGGTTTCCCCTTTATCATCCTTCTTGGGGGAGTTGATTCGACCCCCAGTCTGATTTGTAACTTGGGGACCTTTCAATGGTCCCAGTCTTTCCTTGATGGGTACTCTACCTCGATTCACTGATAAGGGACCGAGGCGACCCTTCAAAGGAAAGCTGGGTTTTGAATGATCCCCTTTGTTACCTGGCTCTGTTGAAGGCACCGGATCTGGTTTTGAAGGAATTTGGGCAGCAACTCCACCTTCTTGTGTTTGAGGCACTGGTTCTGGCTTTAGCAACCACGCCCACGTGCTTGTGGACGGGCTTTTGGCACCAACCCCTTCATTCGTTTCTGTTTTGGAGGAGGAGTGGGTTGTCCGGAGTTGCTGCTCTCGTCGCTGCCTTGACTTCAAGTCTTCCGTGTAGCGCACCCCATCTTTTAACTCCCTGGCCTTGGCTAGTTGTCGAGCGAGGTGTTGACGACGTCTGTGGCGGGCCCTCTTGGACAGAACTGGAGTTGCATCTTCCATCGCCTTTGGGTAGAGAAAGAGAGCTGGAGTTGAAACACCGACCATGCTGATCGACACGGGGTCGTTGCTTGGTGCGGGTGTAGCAACAGCGACGGGATCTTGGGTCTTTGAGTTGGAGATCTCGCGAGCCCTTCGGGGAGATGGAGTTGAAACACCGACCATGCTGATCGACACGGGGTCGTTGCTTGGTGCGGGTGTAGCAACAGCGACGGGATCTTGGGTCTTTGAGTTGGAGATCCCATGAGCCCTTCGGGGAGATTGAGTCTTCCCGCGCCGGTTTGGAGAGGCGGATCTGGAGGAGGAGGAAGAGAGGTACTCTTCAAACTTCCATTGATCGAACTTGTATTCGACTTCTTCATTCACCCGGATCTTGAAGGCCGGTTGCGTCACTCCGATCTCGGCAGCGAGGTCGGTGGCTCCTACTGTGGTCGCCAGCTTGTTTTCGTCGAAAGTTGCTGTTTTCATTGATTGAAATCTGTTACAAAAAAAAATAAAAACAAATGATTACAACTCTCTCGAAAATAAACACGAGATCCCGGTTTGGTTCGGTCTCGCTTGCGTGGGTTGTTGGCCTGTGACGGGGATGTTAATATCCGTGGACCGCCGACTCTTCAAGATCCGTTCCGGGAAAATCCGGCAGAGTTTCGTCTATCCGCGTGGGATTCAGAAACAGAACTTCGTCGATCCGCGTGAGATCTAGAAGTTATAAGCGTATATCTCGGCTAAAACGAGATAATAGCTCTTCTTAGTGTTCACCGCTAATGGGCAACACTAAGGGACAGAAGGGGCTGACGAAGAAGAAGCTGATGAAGACTCCTGCTCCTTGATCTGACAGGGCTTCGCCGCTCTCTTGAAAACTCCGACTCCTCACTCCGGCAGGGCTTCGCCGCCTCACACAAGAGCAATCCTTGGCTAAGATAATTAAGCCTTGAATTGCCTTGAAAAATGGGAGCCCCGAGAGTGGAGGCTAAGGGCCTCTATTTATAGGCAAATGAGAGGGGGTAGGGGGCTGCCTTGAGGACACCCCCTAGGGGGTGTCTCGGCTCTTGGCCGAGACACCCTTGGGGTGTCTCGGCCTGGCCGAGACACCCCTGGGGTGTCTTGGCTTTGCCAAGACACCCCTCGGGTGTCTCGGGCCTGCCGAGGCCCATTTGGGTGTCTCAACGCAGTCCGAGGCTGTGCCGTTGTTCTGCCATTGTCCCGCCGTTGACTCGCCGTTGACTTTTCGTCCGAACTCGGATTTGAGTGATTTCGGATGCGTTGGAATCGTGACGGCGAGCTCTGTAGGCCCAATTGCGGTGGTCGCGGGGTTTTCGGTCAATCCGTGTCCCCGTGATTCTGACATTCTGTCGGCTTACGTAATCCGTCGGTTTGCTTCAGTCGCTCACCGGCGTCATTTGAGCTCTTGTGAACTGGGTAGCGTCGTTCGATCGTCGATCGTTAACACTGAGCTGTGAGTGGGGACCTATCGGCAATTTTTGATGCCTACAAGCACCTCAAAAGTTTTGATATTAGTCGCCCGAATTGCATAAAGTACTCTAATAGTTAGGTGGAGTTATAAATGAAGAAGAATATTTCATTTTATTCTGAATAGTGACAAAACATTTGTAGTCTATACAGATGTGTCGTTATCGGGTCTAGAAGGTGCTTTGATGCAGACCCAAAGAATAGTGGCAAACATATCACGACAGCTAATAAAATGAGCATTATTATCCCACACACGACTTGAAGCTTGCAGCAGTGGTCTTTGCACTGAAACCATGATGATATTATTTGTATGCAGTGTAGTTCGAGCTTTTCACGGATCATCAGAGTTTGAATTACCTTTTCTCTCAGAAAGAGCTAAATCAGAGACAAGGATGATAGGTTGAGTTTATCAAAGACTACAAGTTTCCAATTCAGTATCATCCGAGGAAGGCTAATGTTGTAGCAGACGTATTGAGTAGGAAACATCATCATCGGATTGCAATTGAGGTACTCGTTATATTGAGATCTTCACACCCTTAGCCAATTTTATTTTAGACCGGAGATCGACAGAGGCAGCACATTTTTGGGAGCTTAGTCTGAGTAGCCATCTTGGAGTAATAAAGTAATCAGAGCTCAGCTAGAGGACTCTTACATTCAAACTTGAAAGGAGGAGATATCCAAATAGCCAAAGGCTGATTGGACCATCGGAGCAGATGGAGGACTTCGAATGAAGGGTCGATTAGTGATGTCGAGTGATGCACACTTAAAGGACTTATTTGACAAGGCGCATTGTACCAGGTATACCGTGCATCCAGGCATGACTAAAATGTACAAGGACCTAAAGAGACACTTTTGGTGATGCGGCATGCGTACGGCGATTGCAGAGTATGTGGCTAGATGTTTTATCTGCTAGTAAGTGAAGGCAGATTATCAGAGACCGGTAGAAACCCTGCAGCCTTTACCTATCCCGGAGTGGAAGTGTGTAGATATTTCTATGGATTTTATTATAGGATTTCCTGAGGTCAAAGAAGGGAAATGATTCAGTTTGGGTAATAGTTGATCGGTTGATAAAGTCAGCACATTTTATTCTGTTGAAGACGATGTACACGGCAGAGACATATGTGAGGATATTCATCCAGAAGATAGTGAGATTATATGGAGTTCCAGAGACAATTATATTAGATCGATGCTTAGTTTTTAC
Source organism: Asparagus kiusianus (assembly GCA_022839385.1). Taxonomy (NCBI): domain Eukaryota; kingdom Viridiplantae; phylum Streptophyta; class Magnoliopsida; order Asparagales; family Asparagaceae; genus Asparagus; species Asparagus kiusianus. The sequence goes on along the minus strand of BQKN01051620.1, from coordinate 11,973 downwards.
TTTGCACTTTTGGAGGAGCTTCCAAAACTCTTTCGGTAGCTAGTTATCGTATTCTAATAGTTTCCACCAGCAAATAGATGGACAAACGGAGAGAGACAACAAAGTGTTGAAGGATATAGTGTGGGCTTGTATTATAGATTTCCAGGGTAGTTGGGAGGACCACATCTCATTGATTGAATTCTCTTATAGCAATAGCTACCAAGTGATAATTGGTATGACACCATATGAGATGTTGTATGGGAGGCCTTGTAAATCGCCTATTTACTAGGCAGAACCAGAGTACAGCCTATTGTATGGATCGGAGTTAGTGAGACAGACTACAGAAAAAGTAGCAATAATTCGGGAGCGTGTTTTGCAGCGTAGAGTCATCAGAAGAGTTATGCAGATCAGAGACGACGACCATTAGGGTTCCAGCTTGGGGACTCAATGACCATTAGGGTTACAGCTTGGGGACTATGTATTATTGAAAATATCACCAATGAAGGGAATTTAGTATTTTGGTAGACGGGGAAAAGCTTGCCCCGTGGTATATCGGTTCGTTCAGGATAGTGGAGCGCATTGGAGCTATTTAATATCGGTTAGATCTTCCAGCATCGATATCATGTATACACAATGTCTTCCATATTTCGATGCTTAAGAAGCATCTACGTGATCAGGAACAGCAACGAGTGTTAGACATGCCAGAGGTCGAGATTCTTGATGATATGACTATTATTAAAATTCATGTGTATTCTTGCCAAGGAGGACAAGATACTTAGAAACAAAGTTATTCATTTAGTTAAAATTTAATAGAATCGGAAAGGAGTTGATGAAGTTTCTTGGGGCGCGATGAGGATATGCATCGCGACGACTTGCACCTATTTGAGCAAGTAAATTATTTGGATATAATTCGCCTATGTTTATGATTATCTATATGCTCATATCTATACTTAACGCTAGAATAGTGGTATTATCACTTCGCTCCTAATTATTCGAAATACATAGTATATATATGGGGGGTTTCTTGTTTGGATTTTTCACCCGACGTACTAGTTTTATTTAGTTAGGGGGGCTTAAGTGGGTGTATTTACATTCTAAATTGTTAAGTATAAATATCGAGGAGGATTCTTGAGGGAGCGCGAAGATGTCATGTGTTGCGACTACCCGCACCTGTTTGAACAGATAAATTGATTGATTTTGATTGATGTTCATGATTATCCTTACTATTATATTTATATTTAACTCTAGAACAAGGTTATTAATACTTAACTCCTAATCATTTGGAACACATGGTATATATATGGGGGTATCTTGTTTGGATTTTTCACCCGACGTACTTGTTCTACTTAGTTAGGAGTTAAGTGGGAGTATTCGCATTCTAGATGGTTAAGTGTAAATATTGTTATGTTTCATATCTAAGGATTAATGACACAAAATGTGTATGAGAGGGTTTTCTTGTTTGGATTATTCCCTCTTGGTGCTTTTCTCATTTTATTAATCCCTAAGATATGATTGTGGAATTTCAGAGATGAAATTCTTTTAAGGGGAAGTATGTAAAACCCCGTAAAATTTGAATATTATGTGAAATATAATAATAAATATGTTATATGATGATAAATAATATATTTTGATGTTTGAGTATGCTAGGGATTGATTTGAGATCAATCCAATGTATATATATGAATATAGGAGCGAAATCATGTACGTCATGCACGAGCTTGAATATGGAAAAACGATTAGTTAAGAGTATTTATGTTTTTTATATAGATATAGTTCAAATCTAGGAAAACTCAAAAGATAAAAGTTGTAGGTCTCTTCAACTGATTTCTAACGCATCTTGAATCACCTCTTTCTGAGTTTGGATGTGAAATTTACAACTAAAACAACAAAGATATGCACAAACAGAACTTTCTTGATAATCCGACTTATAAGTCGACTTACACCAAGTTGACTTATAAGTCGACTTACGGATTGTTTCCTGTTTTCTTTTGGGTTTTCTGGTAATATCTATATTGTTTTGATCCCAAGCTTATATATACTCATTTAAATCCTATTTTGCTGCACTTTTCTGTGAGAATACAGCAGCCACCCTTCCTCTAAAACCCTAGTTCAAGTTTTTTTATTTTTGAAAGAGTTTTGTGAAGGATTCGCCAAGAGAAAGGCGAGATCTGTGTTTGTACCAAAGTAAGAGGTCTTGCACGCATGTTGAAGGATCAACAACAACGTGAGGCAAGATTATCTTTGTCCAAACCCATCCACATAGTTAAATAACTAGTTTAGATGTTTAATATGATGTTGAATACGTGTTTTCATGCTTTAATCTTAACCTGTGGTGTTAAATGTCAGATTTTTGATATTAAATCTTAAACTAATGCTAGATCAGTAATCTTTTCTTGCTGTTTATGATAGAATAATGATCATGATCTTTAATGTTTTAATTATTTTTTTTAATCTTTTAAACATTCTTAACTTATGTAATAACCCTAGTATAATGTTTAATTATCTTTTCATGCTAATTAATCATGTTTAAACCCTAGGTTTGTGATACCTAAATAACTTAGACATGTTTAAATGAATTTTACGTCTCTGTTCATATTTATAAATGATCATGCTATGGAAATCATGTGATATTTCATGTCTTTATTGAAAAAATTGTATAATCATATTACTAACCCTAATTAGTTTTAATCCAAATGCTAAATCATGTAATCTGATCTCCGTTAATTAGTTGTACCTATTTATAACCTAGTTCCTATCTTCCATGTTGAATAGAACGAGTTTTGTTTGAGAAATACCATAGGAAAAATCGAAAATCAACGTGGAAATCGACTAAGTCGACTTGTCACAAGTCGACTTATGCCAGGCACAAGTCGACTTACAGGTATTTTTCCAGATTTCATGAGTTTTGTTTTTTCACTATTTTGAGACGCGTTCGTGAGGTTCAAACCGTAGTTTTTTTCACGTACATTCACGCATACACCAGTACAGTGTCGTTGCACACACATGAGTAACCCAAATAGGGTTTTAACAAGAGTTGGGTTGTTTATAATAGAGTAGTGATTGTTCATACACTCTTTGGATATCTTTATTGTGCATAACTCAGTACTATATGAGATAGTATGTCGATATATCAGATATACATAGTTTATACATAGGATGGATATCGTTGATGAGTCTATTTCAGTGCTAGATGAGGTAGTGCATCGATATCCCATATATACGGGCCATTGAGTCAGGTTTGGATGCTTTATATAGCAGTCCGTCCGCACGAGTGTGCGATGAGGCTGGTAAGCCGTCTATTTATGGTGATTATGAACCATTTATTTGGATACTTATGTGGTAGGTCGTCCCGCACTCAGGCTACATGCTGAGACCGTGATGAGAATATTGAGCCATGTACACAGTTCAAAATACCTACAGGGCAATCCATGACTTTAAGACTATTGATTTATAGCCTAAGTTTTAGGTGGATGTCAGTTAAGAGTTCAACTCATCTTTGATATATATGACCAAAATACTTTGCTCTTGAAACTATACGGGATTACATGTCGGTATTTATTTTATCTCCCTAATGGTTGCAAAAGATATCATAAATATGATGTAATGATTGTAGGCGTATAAAATTGCCTATAGGTCCCTTAGCACAGCTCGGCACGATAATTCGACAAATCAACGAACGTTCGAGTGGCGAGGCGAAAAGGTCAATGAATTGCACGCGAGCAACGGAACGTATTCGCGTGAGGAACCAATCCAACGGTTCGGGAAGTCAACGAGTCGTCCAACCGTAAGACGGATTCGAACTCAAACATCAAGGTGGATTTACTGCCAAATAAAGACCCGGACTATCAAATCAAAGTTCGGACAAATCAAATACAGAACCGAAGACGGGAAACGACGGAAAACACCACAAAGGGGCTCGGCAAAAACCGAACCACCTCGGGGTGGCTCGGCCCAGTGACGAGCCACCCTGAGGTGGCCGACCAGATCTCTGCTAAATGCACAGATCTGGTTGCCTATAAATAGGGCATGGGTTCATTCATTTGAGAGGACTTTTTTGGAAGAACTTTTGGAGAGCCGAAACTCTGCCGGATTGAGACCTCGTGCTTGAGTTTTTGAAGGCTTGAAGACTTGGACATTCGGATCTGATTCTTGGCGAGCACCCGCATCACAAAAGGTAGGAGTTCGAGAGGATTGAGATCTCAGATCTACGTTGCTACAATCCGGATCAAAGCTTGGTCTTTGATCCCGAGATTTGAGTGGTTGTTTCCTTGGTGAAACAATCCCTCCGGCTATTATTTCCTTGGTGAAATAATACTCGTAATATTACGTAGATCTGCTTGGATCCAGATCGTACGGTGGTCAATGGATTAACCATCGGCGCAGGCAAACAACTCACAAAGCGAGCGACCGGATAAGAGGAGCTCGTGATTTGTTCGACAAAAGAGAAAAGTTGTAATTTTTATTTCTTCTTTGTTTGATTTTTATTGTAACCGTATCTTATAAAAAGACCGGATCTATGTAATGCAAAAAGTTGTTAGTGAAGAGTGCAATAGAGTCGTCAATGAAGAAAGCATCAATTTTTCCCGCGAACAATCGTAGGCGTATAAAATTGCCTATAGGTCCCTTAGCACAACTCGACACGATAATTCGACAAATCAACGAACGTTCGAGTGGCGAGGCGAAAAGGTCAATGAATTGCATGCGAGCAACGGAACGTATTCGCGTGAGGAACCAATCCAACGGTTCGG
>BQKN01051615.1:18767-36186 GCA_022839385.1 Asparagus kiusianus | reverse complement strand
TTTTATATATTAAACAAATCCGTGCATCGCACGGGCTTGAAACTAGTAGGAATCAATGAGTAGCAATAAAGAGAAAGATGGTGCATAATTACTGATTCATACTTTTCTGTTAATACATTTCGTTATTTTCTTATAATTAAAGATTCTGTAGTTATTCATGTTTTTTAACTTTATAGGATGTATTAATTAATAAGATGTTAATTTAGAATAAGATATATCCGGCAATTATTTTTTTCCTAATTATATATTGCTTAAATATTACCATTTTTTTGAATTTTGAGAATATATTTCTTGATGAGATATTAATTAAGATATACTATAATTGAGATTTTTTTGTAAGTAAAGATTTTGTAAATATTCTCAATTGAATTTTGGCATGATATTGCTCGCTAAGATATTAATTAAGAAATATTATGCAGTTAAGATTTTTTTGTACTTAATATTTTATATAAATAAAGATTCTGTACGGTATTAGTTAATTAAGGTTAAGATTGAGATTAAGATGGATGAGTTAGATTCGGTACATGTGGGAAAAAATGTTGGATTTAATCTAATAAATCTATTTGTGGGCACATATGATTAATCTATGTGTATTGCTATCTTTCAGGATAACCCATTAAAGTGATCAATTAATTTAGATTAATGGGTATTTAAATAAGTCATGGGGTTATATGTACAGATACCAGGTTGTAATTATGATTTGACGATGGGCCAAATTGTAAATGTACAACATCTATAAATAAAGGGTTATGGTCCCTAATCTAGGGTTACATTCTCTAATTCTCTTCACCCCCATCTAGAGAGAAACTTTGGCTAGAGAAACCCTAAGGTTAGAAGATCCAAAGCCCATCTCAAGTTTTATCTATGGATTCAGGTATAAGCTTTCCGCTCCTTTTGATTATTGTTAATTTCTTTAAATTAATCATGGCTTTATGATTTAGATCTCAAGTTTTATTCAGATCTAACAAAAAAATGTTTAGAAGAGAAGAGCTAGGACACTTCTTCCATGCCTACTACATCATAAGAGGCATATACGTACTTAAGCCGACCGCTGCCCAAGAAGAAAGAGAAGAGTTGAGGTCGATAAGAATAGAGATTTTGAGAGAAAAGAGAGAATCTTGATAAGAATAAAGTTTTTTGAGACAAAAGAGATGATCTTATAAGCATAGAGCTTTTGAGAGAAAAGAGATAATCTTATTTATCATATTGAGGTGTTTATATACAAGAGTAATGGGAGAAGTGATAGTCTCCTAAGCAATGTGAGACTATCACTCCCCTCCTTACATAGCCCCTTCGCGAGGGTCGTGAACATGGTCGTCGCGTCTCTGAGGGACTGCCACTGATGTTTTGGGGCAGGAGGGAGGTGGTGGGGCGAGGAGGACTCGAGGGCGGCGACGCGACGGGCGAGGGAGCAGAGGATGGAGGAGAGACTGTTGACGACGCCGTCGCCACTAGTGTCGCAGTGTTTGGGTCCGGGACGATGGGGGTTCTAGAGGTGGAGGCTGAGAAAGATTGGACCTTGGAGCTGTTAGGACTGGAGGAGGATTAGGGGTTTGGAGGAGGTGATCGGCATTCGTGGGGTTTGGTGGGGGAGGGGTGTTGCTGCAACAGTGAAAGGAGGGGGCGGTGGTGCAATAGTAGCAGGAGGGGGAGCAATGGTTGAGGTGGTGGTGGCGGCGGTGGTGAGACATGTTGGGGGTGGCTGATGAAGGGGAAATGGGGGAAATGGGGGGATATAAAGGAGGCCTTGAATGGGATTGTGAGGATAGGGAGGGTTGAAGAACTTAAACCCACGAGACAACTAGTCCCGTGGGTTTTCTAATTAGTGGCCACTAAATAGTCCCGTGGGTTTTCTAATTAGTGGCCACTAAATATACGAGACCATTAGTCCCGTATGTTCTGAGCTGAGCGTTTTTTAAAATCGAACTATTTTTAAACTATTGGCAAAAAAGGTCGAGTTTGCTAAATAATTAGCAAAATAATCGATTTTGTTAATTATTTAGCAAAATAGGTTTTTTTAAAAAAATTTCCCCTTCGAAATGTCCTCACATATTTTTCTTTTGTTATACATGCATCGCGTTCCTAAGAATACCAGTCAAAAAGAAAAAGAAGTGTGAGAAAATTTGCTTGCAACTGGGCGTTCGTGACAGTTATTTGGGCCATAACTCAAAATCCTTTTTGTTCCAGCCCGATAAAATTCAACCCATTCCAACAATAAAACCAAGCCTCCCCATATTCAGCAAAACCCTAACCCTAGATCGACCCAGCCGCTCTGAAGACACAGAGGTCCTTCATCTCAGGTATCGTCTTCTCTCATCCTCCGTCTCTCTGTAAAACCCTAACTCTGAATCATTCATCGCCTTCTCAAATCTTTCACCTTCTCCGCGATTCCCTAGGGTTTCAATGGCGAAGTCGAAGAACCACACGGCCCACAACCAGTCCTACAAGGCCCACAAGAACGGCATAAAGAAGCCCAGGAAGCACAGGAACTCCTCAACCAAAGGGGTAATCATCTCGATGCCATCAAAGATTTGATTTTTATTCTTCTCTTTTTTGTGTGAAACCTTACAAAGTGTTACTGATTTGTCGTTGTTTTTGTTGATTACCGAACAGATGGACCCTAAGTTCTTGAGGAATCAGAGGTACGCGAGGAAGCACAACAAGGCGAACGGAGGGTCTGGATCTGAGAAAGAGGAGTAGAGCTTGAACAGTGTTAGGTTCTACGTTTCTTTGATATTATGCTTTAATTTGATATCTTATGTTTCCTTAAAAGTTGGATTAACGATTGATCTTATGCTTATGTTTTTAATATGCTACTGCTGAATTGGGATGTTTGAGTAATTACATCATCTCGCATTAGACCTATTCCGGGTTTTCATAGTTTCTCTGTTAATTTTAGTTCGACTGTGGTTGCATATTGTTTGTTAGTGCTTTGGTTCAATTTAGTTTCATTAGTCTTTAATAACTGACATAATTGAGAAACTTATATAGCCCTTCAATGTAATGTTTATGACGGTTACACGGACATGATAATTGAGTATATTGATGAAAACGGGGAATCAGATTCGAGAGATCAAATTTTATAACACTTGTGCTTGCAGACTGTGTAAGTATTAGTTCATACTTAATGATATGAAATATCATTTCTATTTAATTAAGATAACTTGTATTAGTAATTTATAGTGTTCTACATTGTTTTGCCGTTCATGACGGAAGTGATAAAGTTGTTTATGAAGAACTGGAAATGTCTTCTAATGTAGCGTCGGATACTGTGTTTGCAAAGGGGAGTGGAGGTTTCCAGAACTCTGATATTGTAATGAGAATCAAATTTCTTTATTTTTTATTAACTCTGATATTGTAATGAGGATCAATTTTTTTATTTTTTATTTTTGCTATTGGTAACTTTTAGAAACCTCCTAGTCTCCTATACATTTTGGATGTTCGGTTGACTGGTTAGATGGAAATGGTGAATCAAATACATATACTTAAATGTCAGATGGAATTATCAACTTTTGTGATGCGAATTTAGTTGAGTTTGGTCATATTAATAATCATATTTGATTTGAAATGTTTCTATTTAATTAAGCTGTAAACTGTATTAGTTATATTACGGCGAGCTACATTGTTACTCTGTTCACAAGGGCCGTAATACAGTTTGCGTAACTGAAAAACTAGAGATGTATTTAAATGTGGTACTGCATGCTGTCTTTACAGAAGAGAGTTGAGGTTTTTCTATTACCGTGTTTCGATGAATGTGCTGTTCAAATAATCTTTGAAAGCCGGACATAGTGAGATGATCCTGTGTCCAGCTTCTTAAGTTGTCATTACTGCTATGCTTGCAACCTGTATAGGCATTTGAAGGGTATAGCATAGTCAGAATGTCTTACATGCTACCTTGGCATATTAAAAATTTTTGGTAACCCAAATCTTAGAAGGATCTTTCCCTTACACCAAAACTCCGAAATTGTATTGAGGTATGAAGGTTATTCTAACCCATAGCTTAAGCATCTTTCCACAATCTGAACTCACACAATAATACCTTTCTAATTTGCTTTAAATACTCGGCTGGTGGGTATTTGAAACTTTCATTGCTGTGGTACATCTTAATGTTCCTAACTGCACCAAAATTTCCATCTTGTAAAGGTTTATAATTTTATATTTTAACACTGAGAGGTGAACATTTTAGCAATTAGTTTATATATTAGGTGTCAGAGCTACTCATGAGTTAAATGCTTCACAATTGACTCGTTACATACAGTCGTGCGCCTTCAATTGCAATGTAGTTATAACGGATTGACATACAGTAGCCACGCATGTGTTGATGGTTTTTGAGTAAATTTCAGAAAGCTCCCATTGGTTTGGGCATTTTTCAGATGACCCCATAACTTTAAAATGTCACAAAAATCCCCTTAATTCTAAGGGTTCTCAGAATATCCCCTTCAACTTTCAGCATTAAAAAATAAAATAAAATCTGCCCTTATGTCGTTAACTGTGATTTTCACATGGGTGGGTAAAGTTATGGAAGGAGATAATAGTAAGGGGAAGTTTGTGATATTTTAAAAGTTAAGGCGGTTATATGAGAAACACCTATGATATCAGGACACTGCAATTTTTCTCGGGTAACTCATAACTGGTTTCAATTTGACTTTATTCTTTTAGTTAGGTTGTAAGTGTCAAACCTGTCAAACTTCCTGATATAATTATTTCTGATGCCATAAAATTTATCTTTCAAAATTCTTAGCTAATTTGGAGAACGAGGAACAATCACAAGCTTGCTTTCTCTCTGTAATTGTGCAGATGCTGTATTGCAATGATATGCATGCTAGCAGGACATTGTGGAGTTGGGAAGTCAATTTGTAGCCTTTAATCTAGTAGGGATTTGGAGCAAGTTGGTGAATCAGTGTTTGGTTTGGTGTAGTTCAAAGGTCTTGTTTGGTTTAATGTTGTTACAACACAAAAAGATTGTTGCAAGAACAAAATAAGACAAAAATGGGGGTGTTGGAGCAACACTCGATTTCAAGAGTTTTTCAACATCGTAAGTGTTGGAACAACATGGTCGAAGGTTGCAGGTTCTACTCTCTTGGAGAGCACCCAAAGGAATATAATTTCCTGAAGTACCCGATGCCATGCATTGGGAGGTGCCTCTTATTTGGAGAGCAGTCAATAGGAATTTTAGTTTCTTGGAATACCCGACACATAGTCACGTCTGCGTTTTTGATACCCATGGTCTAAAGTATTATGGGGGAGTTCCCTCGTCAAACCGAAAAAAAACTTGTTCCAACTCCTCCAAACCTTGTTTTAAAAATGTATTTGAAATGTGTCATAGATTGTAGAATCTGAATTTGAAGTTTGTGTTGATTAGTATCTGCTTGAATTACTGGGCAATTAGAACAGTCAGGAGTTAATTGAATTACTATTGGTTTTGCTTGCTCAGTTTTTGGTTTGCAGGTCCATGCTCCTTGACTTTGGTATCTAACCATTTTAAGGCTGCACATTTTGGTTCAAATCATCGGTCTAAATATTCAGCTCTGTATCTGCCCGTACATGTGACGCGAATGTCTCTTCTTCTGTTGTCTCCCCGTTAAGAGCTCTCGAATCTTTCTGTTGGCAGCATTTTTTAGGTCTTCACCACTACTGGAGATAATATTATTTCATGACTTAGAAACCCGAGTAGCGCTTGAAGTGATTTAAGCTGACAAGCATATTAGTATGTATGTCTGCTGTTTGCGCTTGATATTACGCAGGTGAGCGGTGTTACGATAGCTTGCATTCGATATTATCTTCATCATGTCAACCAGCCTACAGAACCACTCCTTAAACTACTATCGACATTGCATATGGACATATAATACATGCTTTAAGGCTACAACTTGCGCTCTCACTTCATGGGACGCTTTATGATCACAACCGGGCACTTTGCATTTCGAGCACAGTAATCACTCACGCTTCCTATGAGAGCCCTATGTACAACACAATAATCATCAGATGGACATATTCAATAAGCATAAAGAACTCAATCTTTAAGTTCTAAGATTTAATTCCCGATAGACTCCCTATACTATCAACCAATTGGGATATGCCTCTTGTAGTTATATTGTTGCGTATGTTGTTGCATATAGGACCCCGTGTGAAATCTTTTTGACTCTTTTACCCTCTAGAGGTCTTTTTGTTGAATAGAGTTTTCTTCTTTTGAGAAGAGTCGAAGAATTTCACTCATGGGTTCTATCTGCAACAGAACGGGAGTAGTACTTGGGGGCTATCCCCAATTAGCCGTAAATTCTATTCCTTGCCTTTTAATGATGCCATAGCCATGGCTTCCCATGACCAGAACATCAGCCCCCAGCTTCTCAACCATTTTACAAATCACCTCTCTTGCGTCCCCATCATAGGCTTTCGCTTCAACTTCAATCTAATGTGGAAAAAATTCGGAAAATTGAACCAATTGTCATGCTCCCGAACTTTAAACACGCTCCCAAACTTTAAACTAAAATTTTTGATTAAAATCCCTTACATTGCTGTAGCCTCGGCAGATGTCCACAGCCCTTCCCAAGACTGAACCCGCTAAGTGTCTGCTGTATTTGTCTAAGGATTCAATTTCTGCATCAGAAAACAATGATCCTGCAATCCCAGACCAAACTGTACGAATCAGATGCAGCATATGCTTGATATACCACGTATATAACTCGTTCGGTTAATTGCAGACATACTCCCTGTAGTATCACCCGTTTCGAAACGTACTATATTCCTAGTTTCATTGTTGCAGGTAGAACCTCTTGAGGTTATTATTATTATTATTATCTTTTGTTGACTCTTACCTTGAGTGAAAATTTGAAAGAAATTGTCCATGGGTGAAGAGATTTAACCCAGGAAATTCGGAAAGATATGCAATAACGGAACTACAGGAATGCTAAGTTACAGATAGCGATAGTACTGGGGATCTATCTAATTTGTATGCCATACGTACCTGAACCGTACATGTTATACACCGGGAGCTGAGGCCGTACGTAGAGGAGTACGAACGTGTGGTGAGCGTTATTGGAGGTAAAATTGCGAAGATACGACTGGAGGGCATAGATGCTCTCCTCGCCCTCGTCTACTGCGACTACTATCTTTCTCTCTTCGATATTCGTTGCGTCTGTCATCGTGGATTAGCTCAGAGCAAAGGAAGCGCACGCTCGAGAAGATGAGCTCGAACTGGTTCAAAGGATGCTAGTTACAGCTTCTCTTATAGGTGGTGTAGTTGGTTTTATTTGAGAGTTTTATAGACCTTGGCTCCTAGTTTACGGCTCTCTGGGTGGCTGCTCTCTTATCCCATAGTTTTCCCTTTTTCTGAATTTCTAAACTGAGAGATAATTTATGGAAAAAGTAATCTGTGAGCTGAAACCAGGGAGTAGTCAATTTAGGTACTTAGTCATTGTCCAACAATCAGTATCCCTGCTTTTCTAATCGAACAGATATTTTCGGGTATCGTTAAGTAACAAGATCGACGCATTTGTTACATTGGCTCGGCAGCATTATAGAGTAAAAGTATATCAAATATTTCTCGTGATTTAAACTTCCTCCTCGTTTCTCATGTATCAAAACCGAGAGAGAATGAAAACTATAAGAGCACAAGGAAGGGTTTTACTTGCCAATTAAATGTTACACATTTTGGATCTTCTTTCCCTTCCCTATATTCTTGGTGAAAATTTTAGACATAAAATTTTCCATCTCTAACAATTTTAGACTTTTAACAAATATTTCCGGAATTATGAACCTTTGTTATGACATGTCGAATGGACCCACAACATCAAAATCTTCACAATTATTCACCCGCACTGATTTGAGACGACAGTCCGAATTTGAAACGTCTCCCCCTCACCACATACATAAATATCGTACATCACTATTGTGCTCAAGAAAATATCTGATAATAAAATATCTGAATGAAGTGAACATATAAATACCGTTGAACTCCATGATCAATCGGAACTAGTGGTTTCGAGAAAGGAACAGTGATGAAACTGAAACAAATGTTGAGTATGACTGAAGGAAACAATGGTTAAATAAAACAACTTTGTTAGAAAATGTAAAAACAGCTGATTCACTACACCAAAACATTGCTTCTCAAATTTCTTGGTAATTTGAGAAATGTTCTAGATTCTAAACTGAATTCGAACGATAATTATCAAAGTTTCAGTCCATTACATCAAAATTTTGAAAACTGAGGTTTAATTTTATGCTCTAGTATACCTCCAATTGAGTAGTTATCATTCTCGTGTTTTGCTGTTAAATTTGTAAACCAGTGGAAATTATATTTTGATATCATATCAAAGGATTCTTTTACTCCATCAAAACTCCCAGTTTAAGGCTCCATCAGGGAGATCTCTACCTTTAATTCCCTCATTAACTCTATCGATCTTTTGGACCTTCCCCTCATGGAAGGAAGTTCACCTGGTCAAATTTCAGAGCTAATCCTTCTCTAGCAATGCTAGACGGATTTCTTATCTCTCAAGACTTTGAATCCAAATTCCCACTCCTGGTTCAATTTGCCTTTCATTCCTCATGCTCAGATCATTGCCCTATCATTCTGGACTCAGGGGGTCCTTCTCCTCCCAAAGTGTTCAGGATGGAAAACACATGGCTCATCCACCAATCTTTCTTTCCTTTTATTCAATCTTGTTGGTCTTCTTTCTCCGTTCAAGGTGATCTCCCTGCCCCTCCGCCCCTTAAGATCAAACTAATAAGAAGAAGAATCAAGTGGTGGGTCAAAAACGTTCTGGGCAACTTATCCCTGTCTAAATCTAAAGCTTCTTCCGACCTTCATCATCTTAACTGTCTTGAAGAAATCATACCTCTCTCTGCCCCTGAACTTGCCTCTAGATTGACCTTAGAGATTTATTGTTCTCTTTAGCAAAAGAAGAAGAGGTTAAATGGAAGCAAAGATCCAGGATCAAATGGCTTAAAGAGGGAGATAATAATTCTGCTTTCTTTCACAAAGTAGCTTCCCATCGTAGAAGAATTAATTTCATCCCCTACCTTTTTCATAATAATTTGACCATGTCTTCTACTATGGATATCAAACATGCTTTTCAGGATTTCTTCTCCAATCTTTTTAGTGAGCAACCAGCTTCTAAACTCAGTGTTAACTGGAATTATCTTTATCCCTCCAATCTCCTATGTTTGTCCTCTTTGGATGATCCTTTTTCCTCAGAAGAAATCCACAAGGCTGTTTTTGACCTTCACCCAGATAAATCTCCAGGACCGGATGGTCTCCCAATGCGGTTCTTTCATAAATTCTGGCCTGTTATCCAACATGATGTCATATCCTTCATCCAATCTCTTTTCCATGATGCTAGACCCCTTCACAACATTAATTTTTCTTTTATTTGCCTCATTCCTAAGAAGGAAGGGGCAAGTTCTGCATCTGATTTTAGACCCATTAGCCTTCTTAACAGTTCTGTTAAGATCTTCACCAAAATCCTAGCTAATCGTCTCAAGGCCCTTATCCCTTTTCTGGTCGATCAGTCTCAATCAGCTTTTCAAAAAGGCAAATCTTCCCTAAACTCTATCCTTCTTGCTCATGAAATGATCAATAGCTGCTCTTTAGGGAAAAACTTTGTACAATTAAAGTAGACTTCTTCAAAGCTTTTGATTGTGTAAATTGGAGTTTTCTTTTATCTCTCCTCAAAGCCAGAGGATTCAGCCCCAGATGGTGACTCTGGATCTCCCATATCCTCTCCTCTTCCAAATCAGCAGTTCTTGTTAATTGTTCCCCATCCTCCTTTTTTCAATGTCATCGTGGTCTAAAACAGGGAGACCCCCTCTCGCCTATGCTCTTTCTGTTGGTGGTGGATGTGCTTAATAAGATGATCTCAGCGAGCTACTCTGTTGGTGATCTTTCGGACCTTAATCTTAAAGGAGAGCTGAACTCTATTAGGTCTCTCCAATTTGCCGATGACACCCTTATTTTCTGTAAAGATAACAACAGAGACATTCTCACCCTCAAATCTATCCTTCTCATGTTTGGAAGCATATCTGGTCTCCACATCAATCCATCCAAATCCACCCTCTTCTACCTTGGGAAAGTTCCAAGTAGAGGTGCTCATTTGGCTCATAAGCTCAATTGCTCTAACGGATCTCTTCCATTCTTTTATCTTGGCCCCCCTCTCAAAAAAGGATCTTTGTCTAGAAAGGATTGGCAACCTCTTCTAGATTCTTTCTCTAGAAAATTGGCTTTATGGAAAAATAAGTCCCTATCCATAGGGAGAGACTTACCCTGGTGAATTCTGTTCTATCCTCCCTCCCTGTATATTATATGTCATTTTTAAACTCCCTAGTTAGCTCCTCAAGGCTATGGATAAAATTAGACGTAATTTCGTTTGGGGTTCCTACAAACATTCTTCTAAATCTAAAAGCTTGGTTAACTGGGGTACAGTGTGCAAAGCTAAGACTGAAGGGGGATTAGGTGTCATAAATATGCAACCTTTCAATTTAGCTTTGCTATCTAAATAGATTTGGGAGATCCTTGACAGAAATTCCTATATTGGTAAAGTGATCATGTCTGTATACTTCGTTAATAGTTCTAATCCTATTACTTACCCCCCTAGATCCTCAGCTTCTAAATTGATTAAGGATTTATTCTCTATTCATGACCATTTCTTTCATTTGGTTCAATGGAGATTGGGGGATGGAAATCTTTGTAGATTTTGGCAAGATAAATGGTCCGGAGATATATAACACATTCAGTAGTTTGTTCTCCAGAGCTCATCAGCTTGCCTTTGTAAATTCCTCTGCCACCAGTAGTCATGGCCTTTTCATCAACAATTTCTGTAAGTGGCACCCCATTATCAGAAGAGGCATTTCAGAGGAAGACAGATATCAGATCGAATAACTATATCGTAAGCTTGAGTCAGTTAATCCTCCTGTAGTTTTCAACAGAGATGAGATTTTCTGGTACCATCACCATTCAGGCAAGTATACTGTAAAATCTCTCTACTCTTTTCTTAACCCAGGAGGATCTATCTCCCACCTTCATAATTTCATCTGGAAGTCGCCCACTCCACTTAAGGGTTTGTTTGGATAATGAAAGTATTAGAAGTAAGAAGTAGGTTATAGAAGTAACTTTCAAAGCTATGAAGTAGGAAGTAGTGGAAATAACAATTTTTTTGTTTGTTTCATATATTTTTAGAAGTAGTGGAAGTAGAACTTCTTCCTCTTCATTTACTTTTTTTGTTTGGATAACATTTGGAAATATTATTAGGAAGTAATTTTATCAATAAAAAGTTATTAGAAGTAACTAATAAAGAAAATATTAATAAAAAAATTATTTATGTCATAATTAATATGCATTTCAACTACTTCCGAGCTACTTCTGAGTATTGAGGATTGGAAAAATATTTTGGAAGTAAGGATGACACGTAGGCGCCACATAAGCATTTGGAAAGTATTGGAAGTAAGTTTTTCAGAGAACCAAACACACTTTTTTACTTGGAAGTAGCAGAAATAGCCTCTACTTCTTTTACTTCAGCTACTTCATAATTACTTCGTGCAAACAAACAGGCCCTAAGGTGAAGATTTTCTTTTGGTCTTTGAGTCTACATAAATTAAACACAAGAGATGTTTTAGTTAAAAAAGGTTGGTCAGGGGATACAATATGCCCCATGTGCAGTACAGACATAGAAACCCACGATCACTTGTTCAATGATTGTTCCTTCACCAGATCAGTTTGGTCCCTTCTCTTCCCTAATGGACAGTTTGGGAACTGGCCGGAGGTGATTGACTCACTCATCTCTGCTCAAGATGACTTCTTCCTCAACAAGAACATCAAATCCCTATGGAAAGTCATCCTTCCCTGCTGTTGTTGGTGGTTATGGTATTGTAGGAATAAGCTCATATTGAAAAGGTTCATACACCTATTCATGTCATAGCTGCTAATATAGCTCAATTCACTCTTTTGTGGACAGGTGCCTCCAGTAGCAAAAGAGCTACCATTTTGCACAGCGCTGCGGTTGAGCTGGGTCTTAATCAGCGGGC
Source organism: Asparagus kiusianus (assembly GCA_022839385.1). NCBI lineage: Eukaryota > Viridiplantae > Streptophyta > Magnoliopsida > Asparagales > Asparagaceae > Asparagus > Asparagus kiusianus. The sequence goes on along the minus strand of BQKN01051615.1, from coordinate 24,171 downwards.
CAAATCCGGTCCGGAGGACAATATGGGGGAGAATTTTCCCAGCTAATCCTAGTGCTTTCAAGTTGTGGCTTCTCCAGATCTTTTGCTTTTGGTTACTTTTGGTTCGAGCTTTTGTAATAACTTAACTAAACCCCGATCTTTCCCCTGATGTGGCTTTCTTTTTGTTTCGTTTTCCTCTCTAGGAAGTTAGGAGTCAGTGGAGAAACTTTCTGGTTGGTGACGACAAGGTCCGCTCCCATTCGAAAATTTCTTCTCATGGCTCCTTTTCTTCCTCTTTAAGTGTCCATTTGTATATATTTATCACAGTTTTGATTCTATAGTTATATAAATATATGAGCAGGGGTTCTCACCCTGCTTCTTCCTTTCAAAAAAAAAGTGAGAAGTGTTAGGACGGAGTCCATACAATAGCTCTTATTTGAGTAATAACAATCTCTCTTTTGATACTAATATTTGTTTGGGATGATCTAATACAGTTGAAAACAGATACGCAAAGGTTACAAGGCGAAATGATGCAAAAATCAGCATTTATGTTTATTTTAACCTTGGAATCATCGGTGATTTACAGTTAATCGTCGATGGTCAAGGCTCATCGATGGTCTACAATAAACAATCGAAGAAACTGCAGCAAGTTGAAATCAAACCATTGATGAACTACATGAAACCATCGATGGTCCATCGAACCATCAATGGTATATGCTGAACAATCACATATTTTCAAAAACTCAAAATCAGACCATCGATAATCTACATGCAACCGTCGATGATACCCAGGCAACCATCGATGGTCGGATTGTCCATCGATGACAACAGCATGTTTTGGCAGATTTTGGCAGATTTCCAACCGTTCGTTGATCTCTTTCATCTCCAGCTTCTACTTTAATTTCAATATCTCTTTTCTTATTTATCAAAGGCTATATAAGATAAGAAGAAATCATATTTATCTCTTTTCTTATTTCTCAGAGGCTATATAAGATAAGGAAAAAAAATCATATTTTGTAGAGGTTCGATACTTTGAGAAAAGAGAGAGCTTTTTGAGAGATTTTATTCTAGGGTTCGTGAAGATGATTTGATTTGCGATTCAAACTCCTGGTGTCTCATCAAACTCTTTCTAGTCGCACTTAGCGTCCTCAAATCGTATTAACAAGGAGAGTTGAACTTGGATTCGATATCATAACCATTTCTTCGTCAAACTTTGCTTCAACCTTTTAAAGAATGATTTGATTAGAAAAAAACCTGTAAGATCTTTTCAATTTGTGCTTGAACTGTTTTCGTAGTTTGTGATTCATCTTATTTTTACGGTGTCCTTAAGCCGATGATAATTGATGATTAGGATCAGCTAGGGCTATAGTTGAGGGTTAGGACTAGCTAGGGCTAAATGTTATTTATCGGTGAGGAGTGTGGTTAAACGGCTGGTTCCAGAAAAATTCCCGATGCGGTCATTTTAAGCCTACCGAATTAGTTTGTGATTCAAGTGAATATTAGTCATAGTGATGAAGCCTCTTTGTAAGAAGAAAAAGTGGATGTAGAATTGTTATTCGAATCACTATAAAATCTCGCGTATTCCTTAGTTGGTTTTTGGTTTTGTTATTTGCTTGTGTTTTTTAATTTTTTTGCTGCATATTCTATGTTTCCACCTGCAAACTTATTAACACACACCCCCCCGCCTAGTTTCAACAAGAAGTGAGGGTTATAGTTTTTGCATTATAACAGAAATACTAGGTATAACTATGTGCACACTCTGGAAAATCAAACATTTACATTGCATTTTTGAGGATCATTGACAAATGAAGTTATAAACAAAAAGGATCAACAAGACAAAGTCTAGGACACACATGACCCTTGACTGATACTCTCACTGCGCTGGATGCTTCACAATAACAACCGGACACTTCACATTTTGAACGCAATAGTTACTCACACTTCCAATAAGAGCCCTGAAAATTGAAACAAAAAAAATATCAACAACTCAAACCCTCCACCGACAAGTTGGTACTATCTCTTACCTCTTAATGAAGCCATAGCCATGACTTCCCACAACCAAGAACTCGGCCTTCAGTTTCTCGACCATATCGCAAATCACGTCTCTTGCGTCCCCATCGATTTCCTTCAGTTCAACCTTGATCTGAAAAATAAGTGATTTTTTTTAAACTGATTAATTGTTTTTCATCTGGTTATTGTTAATTAAAAAATCATTTTGTCACAACATCTTACATTATTGTAGTTTTTGCAGATGTTCTCAGCTTTTTGCAAGACAGAACTTGCAACCTCTTTGCTGTGTTGATCAACGGATGTCATGTCTTCTTGTGAAAATAAATATTCTGCAAGAAATAGTATCTTCTCGTGAAAAAAAAAATATTCTCCAGGAAATTACACACTGAGAGAGACTGAGAGATAAATGTAGGGTATAATTAGTGATTAAAAATATTATATATGGTTGGTATCGGATTTGGATCTTCGGGTCCATTCCAATCACCTCAATCTTCTAACTCCGTATCAATTTCAAGGGCTGCAATTATGCCATGTCGGGTTACTACTTTCACAATAATATTTCAAAACCAATGACTTTATGGAGAATAGCTGTTGTTTTAAAATAGTAGTGAGAATCATATGCGGCACGATCTCAATCTCAATGATTGAAATGGGAAGAAAGGGTAAAAATTAGGATAATTGGGCTCTCTTCAATTACCACTTATTTAGAGTAAAAATCTAACTGTAGCCGCTATTTGCGATTGCGACTGCCGATGGACACTCGTGAAATAATTGGCTTGGTTGATTTTGGGTTGGGTTTAGTTTGACATATGCGTCACTCAAACAAAGAAGAAATTTACAAAATAGACCTATTTTGCTAAATATTTAGTAAAACAGACCGTTTTGCTAAAATATTTAGCAAATTAGACTTCTTTTTACAAAATAGACCTATTTTGTTAAATATTTAGTAAAACAGACCGTTTTGCTAAAATATTTAGCAAGTTAGACATATTTTTGACCGGTTGATTTTGCAAAACAGACCATTCGATACAGGACTATTAGTCCCGTATGATTTAATGAGGGATTAAATCATACGGGACTACTAGTCCCGTATGTTTCGAATGGTCTGTTTAGCAAAATCGAGTTTTTTTAACCTGTTGATCAAAAAGAGGTCTAATTTGTTAAATATTTAGCAAAACTGTATGTTTTGCTAAATATTTAGCAAAATAGGTCTATTTTACAAATTTTTCCTCAAACAAAGTGAGTGACAGTGGCGGTCGCTCAAAAGTGGCTGTTGCTAGAAGTGCTCTACTTTAGAGAGGATCTAAATCCAGTTAGTTAATACCTATTTCTAGTACTTCCCAATTAGGAATTTAATTAGTTTGTCCCATCACCAACTCATGTATCCCCCTAGTTTATGATGTAAGTATGGAGATTCCGGTGTTTTAAAAAAGGGCTTTTTGTTTTTAGGTCCATTTGTTTACCTAGCTTTATTTTTAAACCCAAGAATTATTAGTTGTATCTTTAAACCCAACTTTCTTTTTGTATTTATCTTTAAACCCAATTCCAAAATATAACACTCTCATATGTGGGTCCCCCTATATAAGGAAATTAGGTTTAAAGATAAATGCAAAAAGAAAATTGGGTTTAAAGATACAACTAATAATTCTTGGGTTTAAAGATAAAGCTAGGTAAACAAATGGACCTAAAAACAAAAAGCCCTTTAAAAAAGACGCCCTTATATATATCATCTCTTATATTTTTGACATTTAAATACCTAATTGTTTTTTTTTGTTGAAAATAGTAGGTTACTACCTCGTGCTAACTAAGATACCCAGAAAATAACCTAGAGTTAATGGAGGATGCAAAAGTACCGGCACCGTCCATTATCGAGTAGAGCGGCGGAGTGGGGCGGGCGTAGAGCAGAAAGATCCTATTCTGAGCACGTGCCGGTATCATGTTCTTGAGGCACCACCGGAGGGCGTAGACGCTCTCCTCGCTCTCATCCACCGCCACCACGATCCTCCTCTCCTCTCCGACCGCCACGTCAGCCATCTCAGTACTCTCTCTCTCTCTCTCTCTCTCTCTCTCTCTCTCAGTCACAGTCGCCGATCGACAATAGCAAGAACCTTGAGAAGCTGAACTGAAATAAAGAGAAACTACAAGTAAATACTAGTGAGCTAGGGATATGTATTTTGGCTCGGTCGGTCTTATATGAAGCGTATGCTTCGAGTTCGGTGGGTTTTTATTTTTTTCCTTCGGATCCAAGTCTTGGTTTTCTTGTCTTGATATTTTTTGAAACCGTGGGCTTCTTTTTTGTTTTTGTTTTTGTTTTTGTCTTCTTTAATCTGGCCTTGTCTTCGATGTCGTTCAACTATGGATAAGATCAAAGGCGGGCGACCGGGGGATATGAACAGTGGTGACGCGCGAAGATGCTAATGAACCTGATCCTACATAGTTATATCCTATCCAAGGGACTAAATTACCGATTGTACATTTAGTTAGACTGTATACATTGTTTTTATCCGGCGACAACAAGCTATTTAAAGTGGTAAGTAGTGACAATAATGCATAAAAATTAGTTGACGTCAACTTTCTAAAGATGCAAAATCAGATGACGAATCATGTGATGCTGACATGACAATCTTTGACTAATGCGTCTGAGATAGTTGACCTCGTTCATATAGTTGATCAAAAAGAGGGGTTTTATTCAAAATTAGGGTTCAGAACACATTTTTTTAAAGTTGGATCTTCTCCTTTCTACGATTTAAAATTGTGTGTCCTACATAAAAAATGGTTTCCGCAAAAGTTATTGGAAGCTTAGTGCGATTTTGTAAGTTATTAGGGGTTTGCCTTAAAATGCTGAAAGTTCTTGGGGATTTAGTGTTATTTACCCTCTCCAATTGTTTTCTTTTTTGTCTTTGAAACTTCTCTCCAATTATTCAATGCCGTTACATCCAACACAATTTAGTTTTACGAGTTTAATTAAGACCTTGTTTGGTTGGAATCATACCTAGAAGCCATCCATCAGATGGATAAACAATTGTTAAAGAAAGTTTTCCATGTCAATATAGTATGCAGATAGATTATAAAAAAACTAAAAAAAAAAATCTGTGCAGATTTAGTAACAAAGTATCACATAATAGTTATCCCCACGTAAAAAAAAATGTACTTGACACTGATTTTGTTTATATACAAGATACTTCTGCAGAAAAACTTTTTAAACATGTATATATATTTCTTAAGAAAAGATATATTTGTTGGGGATGCACAACCCCCCTGATGCGATTTGGAAATAGAGATTTAGGAGAGAAGAGAGAAAAAACAAACAATCTCAAACACACAAGATTTACGTGGTTCGCTTCTCAGTGTGAGAAACTACGTCCACAGCCGCCGCAGGAGAAAAATTCACTATTTTTCGTCTTTAATACATCAT
>BQKN01051615.1:0-13767 GCA_022839385.1 Asparagus kiusianus | reverse complement strand
GAAGTATAGGGCATGCCTGATAGTTAGGCTTCACATATCCTAACAATATTCAGCCAAATTTCTATCCAAGACACCCACGAACAGTGCGAGAAAGCAAGGATTTGTAGTCTCCATCAACCGACGAATCACTTTGCTTATCGAGAGGCTTTAATTGAGCCACTTGGAAAGGAAATATATGACCATGATTATTTCCATAAACTGTTGAAATCATCATACTTAACATATTGAGAGAACCCCACATTTATATTACACTGAGTAATTAATATTTGCTGATATACAACCGAACATAAAGCATATATTAACACAAGTACACAAGAAATATGCCTGATCACTTATACAGTCACTATGCTGGACGTTTCACGATCACAACCGGACACTTCGCATTTTGAGCACAATGGCTGCTCACACTTCCCATAAGCGCCCTATGTCGAGCACGAAATAATCAACAACACAAACTATCAATTAAGCTCAATTTGATTCTAAAAATAAAATAAAAACCCAAAGTAGTTTTGGTTTCCGACCTTTTAATGAAACCGTGGCCATGGCTTCCCATAACTAAAACATCAGCCCCCAGCTTCTCGACCATATCGCAAATTACATCCCTTGCATCCCCACTGCATTCCTTTACTTCGACCTTGATCTGAAAAAAATAAAAATGAAAGTAACATAGTTTTTTTTCATTCAAGATTCATTTTTTCTCAAACCACTAAAATTTCTTACATTGTTGCAGCTCTTGCATATGTTTTCAGCTTTCTCCAAGACTGACCTCGCGAGTTCTTTGCTGTATTGATCGATGTACACCATCTCTTCTTGGGTAAACACGTGTTAAGGGTACACAAACAATAACGCCCCGAATGGAGATGTAATACACATAATAAAGACACAAAAATTAATCACAATACTCACAAATACAAAAAAATTAATCACAGTACTCACAGATATACAAGATTCATTCCTTCGGAGTTACTCCACGGTGCGACGACAACGTCAAATTCTTTTATATCCCAAAAGAATAGATCAAAGAGAACACTCTATCTTGATCAAATACACTCCAAGAACTCTCACAATCTCTCTCTGTGTTTTCTCTCTTACTCTTCTATGAAAGGAGTTGTTTCTAGAATGAGTTTTTCCTTAAGAGTTTAGACTTTATTTATAGTGTTTGGAAAACACTATGTACAAATAAAATATTATTAGTGGGACCCGCCACTAATAATAACTTATTGTGGGACTTACATCCTTTCATTTGTAAACAATTTCGGCCATCGAAATTTGATTTGTCAAATTTGGTGGCTGAGACTGCGGCTGACAATCTCCCACTTGAATATTTGATTGAGTATCAATCATATCTTTACACTTTTCTTGGTTGCATCATCCGGATGTCTTGTATTTTTAGCGTCTTGCACGGTCCTCAATATTTTTAATAGAGGCCATATGAGACTGCGCACAGCCTCACATTCTTGAGCGGAACTGGCTTGGTTAGCATATCGGTTGGATTGTATCTCGTATCAATTTTCACAAGCTTGAACTCGTTCCTACTTTGCCATCTTCGTATGGCATGATGTTTCACGTCAACATGCTTGGTTCGAGCATGGAATGTGTCGTTCTCTGATAAGTGAATGACACTTTGACTGTTGCAGTGGATGATGTATTTCTCAAAGCTCACCCCAAGCTCGAGAATAAAAGCTTTCAACCATAGCAACTCCTTTGCTGCCTCTGCTGCAGACACGTACTCTGCTTCGTTTGTTGACAAAACCACATTATCCTGTAACTTGGATCTTCAACTTATCGCTCCACCACCCAAGATGAAGATGTAGCCACTCGTACTCCTTCTCGAGTCTATGTCCCCGGCATAATCTACATCACAAAAGTCCTCTAGCTACAAATCTGCCCCACCATACTCAAGACAACGATCAGACAAGCTTCTCAAGTAGTGTAGAAGCCACTTGACTGCACCCCGGTGTTGTTTCCCTGGATTGCTCATGAAGCGGCTCACAACTCCCACTCCTTGTGCAATATCTGGCCTCGTGCACACTATCGCATACATCAAACTCCCGACGACAGATGCGTATGGTATGTTGGCTATAAACTCATGCTCTTCAGCAGTCTCTGGTGCTTAGGTCTTTGATAGCTTGAAAAAGCTTACAAACGGCGAGCCCACCGGTTTAGCTTTCTCCGTGCCAAACTTTTCAAGAATCTTCTTAATATAGACCTTTTGAGACAACCTCAGCCTCTGTGCTGATCTGTCTCTGATGATCCTCATCCCAAGAATCTGGTTTGCTGAACCCAGATCCTTCATCTCGAAGTACTCGGAGAGACGCCCCTTGAATTCCTTAATGTGGGCTAAGTTAGGCCCTGCAATCAACATGTTATCAATATAAATCAAGAGTATCACATAGGATTCGTCATATCTTTTGATGAAGCAGTAATTGTCTGTGCCGCATTTGAGAAAATCGTTCTCCTCCATAAAGTTCTTAAACTTTATGTACCACTGTCGCGGAGCTTGCTTCAGGCTATACAAGCTCTTGCGCAGGCGACATACGAGGCCCTCCCTGTCTCGTTCCTCGAAGCCTACTGGTTGATGCATATAGATCTCTTCCTCCAAATCTCCATGAAGGAATGTCGTCTTCTCATCCATCTGCTTTAGATGAAGATCTTGAACTACCACAATGCTCAGCACAGTTCGGATCGTGGTTAACTTAACAACGGGAGCGAATACGTTAGAATAGTCTATTCTTACTTTCTGCTCATAGCCCTTCACTACAAGTCTCACCTTGTAGCGTCTCCGTCCATCGGCTTCATCATTGATCCGATAAATCCACCGATTGTGAAGAGCTTTTCTCCCTCTTGGAAGCTTTACGAGCTCCCAAGTCCCATTCGTCATCAAGGACTTCATTTCTTCCTCCATGACAAACTCTCACTCACCCTGAGTTTTGCCGGTCTGTTGTACATTCTCATAGCTCTCTGGCTCACCATTGTCAGTCAGGAGAAGATAATTCATGGTGAAAATGTACCTCTCTGACACCCTCAAATTTTTGGAGCTTTACGAATTACGATCGGCAGCTCGGCTGGATCCTGCTGCTGTACATCTGACACGTCTTCTTGGTCTCCGTATTCTATGTTGACTGGTACCTCACCGCTGTCCTTACTGTCAGCAATATCTGGGAAAAATGGAGATATAGCTGACTCCCACTCACTTCTTTGGTCTTGTACATTACATTCTCATGGAGCACGACGTCACGATTGCGCACCACCTTACACATATCGTGACCCCAGAAACGATACTCATACTCATCTCCTACATAACCGATGAAAGAGAGCTTCTTTAACTTTGGATCAAGCTTTGATCGGTCTACATGATTAGTCATGACATAGGCGTCATAACCAAATACTCGTAAGTGCTCTAGTTTTAGCTTCTTTCCGGTCCAAACCTCCTCAGGTATCCCATAACTGAGAGCCACGGATGACCGGCGGTTGATCAAGTATGCAGCAGTATTGATAGCTTCGGCCCAAAAACTCTTGGGTAATCCGGAGTGGATTCTCATACTTCTGGCACGCTCCAAGATAGTACGATTCATACGCTCCGCCATTCCGTTGTGCTGAGGTATGCCTGGGACGGTCTTCAGTCTCCTAATCCTATGGGACAAGAAGAAGTTCTCGAACTCCTGGCTACAATACTCGCCTCCATTATCAGACTTTAGCCACTTCAGCTTATTACATGTTTCGTTCTCTACACAAACAAGCCACTTCTTGAAGATAATAAAAAACATTTGACTTGTACTTCAAGAAGAACAACCATAATTCTCTAGTAGCATCATCAATAAAAGTTACAAAGTAAAGAGAATTTCCAACATATGGGACTTGCGTAGGTCCCCACACGTCGGTGTGCACCAACTCCGATTTCTGCAGTTTAAGAGCCGGCCCGGTCTTGTTGAAGCTCACCTTCTTTTGTTTACTTAGGATGCAGTCCTCACAAAAAAGTCAGACCGATCTTGCTCAAACCCGAAAGCCTCTCTCCTGCGGTCATAATTTGCATCCCCTTCTCGCTCATGTGGCCAAGTCGTCGATGCCAAGTCATGTAGTCGACGGATGATGATGATGATGATGCTTGTCCTGCGACAAGCAAGTGGTCGATCTTCCCGTTGACGATGTAGAGAGACCCCTCACGTTTGCCATGTGCCACCACCAAGGCACCATTGGACACCTTCCAGCTTCTCTGTTCGAAAGATACTCTGTAACCAGAGTCAGTCAATTACCCGACTGATATAAGATTTCGCCTGAGATCCGATACATGTCGTACATCGTTCAGCGTCAAGGTGGTCCAGGCTTCCATCTTGAGGGTACAATTTCCCTTCTCGGAAACCTTTCAAGGTTGATCGTCGCCAAGATAGACTGTCCCCAAGTCCTTCTTCACGAACGATGAAAGCAGTTTTTGTTGTGATGTTGCATGGAAAGATGCGCTAGAGTCGATGACCCACACATCGCTTTTGTCTTCTAAGGATAGGAGAAGCACATCTGAATCCGTCTTGTGCATGAGATTGGCTGCACCGTCAGCCCGATCATCCCCTGCTGATGCTGGAACAGAAACTCTGCAGTCCTATGCAAAGCGACACTTCTTTCCGCATCTAAAGCACTTCCCTTCACCATAACCATTCGGGTTTAGCCTTTTAGACTTCCCTGTAGATTTCGATTGGTCTCGTCGACCCTTACCCTTCTTCCGCGCACGCCCTCGTTCCTCAACATGTAGATCACTCCCACTGCTAGAGGCCTCAGCTCCTAAGACTTTGCGGCGAAATTCTTTATTCAGAAGTGCCCCAATCACTGTATCGAGCTTCATCTTATCATTGCCATTAGCGTTGCTCACCGCCATCACCATATTCTCCCATGAATTTGGTAGACAAGAAAGTAGTAGAAGAGCTTGGATCTCATTGTCAAACGTGAGATCTACTACGGCAAGCTGTTGCATCACAGCCTGAAATTCGTTCAAGAAGTCCGCCACGCGAGCTCCTTATTGCATCTTTAGATTGAACAACTTCTTCATCAGGTACACCTTATTTGAAGCAGACGACTTCTCATACAGAACCTCCAAGGCCTCCATAAACTCCTTGGTGGTGGTCGCATGCGAGACATTGTAAGTCACATGCTGGTGAAGGTTGAGCCTGATGGTGGCAAGTGCTTTATGATCGAGCACCTTCCACTTATCGTCGTCCATTTTCTCAGGTTTCTTCGCCTCTCCTTAGAGGTGTAGAAAGAGATTCTTCTGGTACAAATAGTCTTTTATTTACATCCTCCAATACCTGAAATTTTGGTCGCCGAATTTCTCAATTCGAAGCCTGTTGTCTTCAACTGTAGATCCCATGGTGAAAAATTACGTCTTTCCTGAACCGTATTTGTGAATAATAATAATATTTGTAAATAGTACCGTACTGGTGAATAGTATCGTATTCGTGAATAGTGCATAGTGACTTAAAAAAAGTAAATAATAATCTAACTTATTTTTTGATATGGAGGATCCAATTTTAGTGGCAGCCACAGAGAATACGATAAGCAGCTATATATACTCTAACTCAGGCTCTGATACCGGTTGTTAAGGTACACACCAACAATAACGCCTCAAACGGAGACGTAATACACATAATAAAAGCACAAAAATTAATCGCAGTACTCACAAATATACGTGGTTCACTCCTTCGGAGCTACACCACGGTGCAATAACGACGTCAAATTCTTTTATATCCCAAAAGAATAGATCAAAGAGAACACCCTCTCTTGATCAGATACACTCCAAAAATTCTCACAATCTCTCTTTGTGTTTTCTCTTACTCTTCTATGAGAGGAGTTGTTTCTGGGATGAGTTTTTTCTTAAGAGTTTAGGCCTTATTTATAGTGTTTAGAAAATACTATGCACAAATAAAATATTATTAGCGAGACCCGTCACTAATAATGTGGGACCCACATCCTTTTTCATTTGTCAAACACCAAAATTTGATTTGTTAAATTTGGTGGCTGGGGCTGCGGTTAACAACACGTATTCTGCTAATAATAAACCTCTTGATATAGAGAGCTAAATAATGAAAATTTTGGCTGATCAGAATTATATGCTAGAATTAATTGATCTTTTCTCAAATCCAATTAATGGAAAAATACCATCATTTTAACATTGCGAAGCAAGCTGCATGCCTTCTTCGCTTCAAATTTATAGGAAAGATATCACAAATGGTAATTTCTAAATTGTTGTTGATAGTCAAAACTTGGTAGGTATAATAAAATGCCATTGTATATGACTGCATACCCTGAATAGGTAGATTAATTTACCTAGATTTAACAATTACAAACCATTAACTAGTAATCGATGATTATGATTCATTTCTAGGGGTGAGCACGGTTCGGTTCAAACCGAAAAAACCGACCGAACCGACCCGAACCGACCCGAAAAAAGCGGTTTTATGAGTAAGGCGGTTCGGGTCGGGTTGACAATTTTTCAAACCGACCCGAACCGAACAAACCGAATATATTTGTGCCTTTGATTTATGGGTTTATTGTTGTGTTCGATCACCATGAATAGCAGTTGCAGGGAATTGATTCATACATAACCAATGTTCTAATGAGTCAGCTCCTTTTTTTTGTCTCCACAAAGACCAAAGTCAAAGTTTGCTACACAAAGACAAAACAAGTCCGTTACTAAAAAATTACAACGTCAGAGTCTAGTATTTAATCCAAAAGAACAAGTTACTTCACTTAAAAACAGTATACATACATGAGCAAGAATAATAAATTGAAGTGAGGTTAAAAAAACAAATAAATGCTGGCATAGGGTAATAATAATATATAAAAGATAAATTGAAGTGAAGTTATACTTGATGAAGTTAGAACCGAACAAACCGAACCGAACCGCACCGAACCGATTTGTAATGGTTCGGTTCGGTTTTGAATTGTAGATGGTTCGGTTCGGTTATTCAAATTTTGGTAAAAACCGACCCGAACCGAACCGTGCTCCCTATTCATTTCTTAATCTGACGAGTAGTTATTATGTCCATATATTACACCTATTCCTTTTTTCTTCACTCTTGGCAAATAAAATCGTCAACTAAATATTGTAATGAAAAATTTAGTGACGGCTCACAACTTTTTGGCAGTGGACACGGATCAAAATCGAGGTTTTTATGGCAATGAAAAGAGATATCTCCTCAAATAAATAAACAAATAAATTGAACAAAATAGGACTAGGGGTGAGATTGTGGAACTGAAATATTCGATTTTTCTGACAGATGCCCATCGACACTCGTCAGGAAATGAGAGAAATAGAGAGAAATAAAAAGCAAATAGGTCCTCCTAATTTGCACTAATTTCTATTATTACCTCTCCTCTCTCTCTCCCCCCTTCCCCCACCGCTTAAATTAATGTTAAGCTGATTGTATTTAAATTCAAACATGTCCAAATTACTTAAACGATTTAATATGATGTGACAAATTAATGATAAATAATCTATCAACTTATTTTACAACTACGTACACCAAAAGTTCCACCGAACCCCTTCATTACGACTAAGGATAAATATTTAACCACTCAATTTCAGAAACATCAGCAATCACAAGTTCCCTAGGGGGGATTAGTCACCTAGAACTTTAAATTAGAATTGGGATAATCTGTGGGATAAAATTTTAAGGTGTTAGTCACATAGAACTAAACATAGAACAAAATTTTAATGTGTTAGTCACATAGAACTAAAACTAGAATAAAATTTTACAGTGTTAGTCAAGTAGAACTTTAACAAAACTAGAATTAGGATAATGGTACAAAATTATCCCACTTTTTTTATTTTTCTATACAAAAATGAGAGTTCTAGTCTCTCAAATTATTCCAAGTTTTAGCTTGGAACTAGGTGGTAAAAAACTAGAACTCATATTTATTTTATTATTTTTTATTTTTCTTTTTTTCTTTACTTATTTCCTATTATGGTTATCACCATCATTAGACCATCATCATAATAATAATTGTTAATATCTTATAGTCTAACCAAAAAGTTATTTAATAGTAAAGAACATTCTTGTAAGCAATTATCAATCAATAATAATAAGTTTAAAATACATAAATAGTATTTATATCTTCAAAATGCATAAACATATACTTCATGATTATAAAAATTTATCCCACGTTATTTTATCAAAATATCCCGCTTCACAAAATTGTTCCTAGTTATCCCACTAAAATATCCCACTAGCGAAACATTATTCCACTTTAACAATTATCTCATTTTGCATGAAAATGTCCCAATTGACTAACACCCCCTAAGGACATATAATTACTATCATGCGCTTAAATAAATCAAGTGAAGGGATAATCAACCAACTTATTTCAAATTTTGTTAAGCTGTACCAAACGAAATTTAGATTGCAGTAGTAGAAGAAAAGGAAAAAAGAGACGGGTACCATCACAGTCCAGCTCGGTGTACACCGGCGGGGTCGGCCGAGCGTAGAGCAGAAAGACCCTGTCCTTATCGTGGTCCGGCATCATGTTCTTGAGGCACCACCGGAGGGCGTAGAGGCTCTCCTCGCTCTCGTCCACCGCCACCACTATCCTCCTCTCCTCTCCGGCCGCCACGTCAGCCATCTCGCTCTCTCGCAGCGGTCGAGTGAGGGACGGACAAGGACGAGGGAGCCGGGTAGGGTACTCGTGGGCCGCCCTTGCAAATGTTGGTTCGAGGTCGGTGGCCCTAATTGGATCCAAGTTTCGTTTAGTTTTTCGTTTGGTTTTGTAAGATGGTGAGCTAGAAAGTTGGTTTTGGATAAAGATTAGGGGAATTCCTGTTTGTTTCAAAAGATATACGTAAGATTGTGAGGAGATTAGTCGGTCCTAATTATAATGGCTCTTGTACTTAAAATATGATATATAGTAATAATTTTTGAAATTTTTTTGACTTTCTTTTCGAAACTTGTACCTTTTTATACTTTTTGAGTTACGTGGGGGTGTTTAGTATAATTCTTTGGTGAAAATTTTTTCAAGGTTCCAAAATATGGGATCAATACGAGGATAGATGATGTGTCCCTCTCCTATTGTATAATGAGCTGATCATCATTAATGATGGTCAGCTTATTATGCAATAGGAGAGGGACATCTCACATGTCTCTCTGTTGTTTCTTCTTTAGTATTTTAACATCAAGTGGGCCCATATTTCTCACTTTTCTCACTATATCCTCTGCCGCTTTGCGGTAGATTTCTGACATGTTCTGACATGGAGATTGTCCGATGCGTAATCTCATTTTGTCTCCCCGCACTTGAATTGAACAAACAAGCCATAAACTATTGTCTCGCAGATCAAATTTGGCAAGAAATTATTGTGGGCCCCCCGAGTGCCGGTTAACGCGCACTAAAATCATGATAGATGTAACGAAACAAATGGCCCCTTACTAAAGCTCTTGATTGATTAATGCGAGTAAAATAAGAACATGCGCAATTCATGGAAATATAATGATATTTATTTTTTTAAATTAATTATAATTATCAAACCCTACTAACGGAGACACCCTAGTACGATCAACACAAGCGTGCTTCCCTCCGCTCCAACTGTAGACAAGAACGTCTGCCGGTCTTAAAACAGATCTAACCTTTCCAGGAGGAGTGAGGAAGTTGACCGACGCTTCCTTCTTGGATGAGATCCCTGCTCTTCGGAGGATATCATATAAGACATCTCTAACTAAGTCGTGCCTGTACTTGAACCCCGGTTGCTTCTGACAGTGGATGGCATGCTCCAAAAGCATCCATCGGCGTCCTACGACAAACTGGGCACATTGTCTCCTCCACGAACAAAGGAACCAACAGCCTGTACCTGAGGATGGCCTGGTACTCCCCCGGAGTCATACGCTACCCCAATCCCTCAATAGGCGTGGCCAATAAGAAATTCTGGGCATGCTTTTCTCGCAGGCACCCAACAATCGCAACCTGCCTCTCTGATAGGTCAAACTCCGTCGATAGATCTCTACAAACGCCACCAAAAAAGATGTCTGCCAAGTAATGCATTGGTTTTGGGGGACAGACCCTTTAGTGGTGATTTGAAGAAGGTCAACCTCAGGTAGCTTGGCTTGAAGAAGAGCCCGGGCGGAAGTAAAATGCTCACCTAAAGAAATATCACCAAGACCTCTCAAAATGTGGTCTTGGAGCTCGATGGAGTGAACCCGCGAGGCCATAAAAGAAAACCGTATAGCATCGGCCGCTACATAGACCCCCAACCCGCCCACCTTGATAGGTAAAGAGCCGAGCCTCCATTGGAGATCCCCGAAGCATGGGCCTTCGGATGTGACAATGCTCTCGACAGACCTCCGAAGAGCAATATCGAATTGAGTTGCCGCCTGAGCAAAGAGCTGTGGCGGGCAAGTCCTCAAGGCGAAATACAACTTGGATAAACCTGCACAATCCCTCAAAAGGACGAGCTCGCACTGAGGATCCCTAAGTTGGCCTAGCGCTCCCATTACCTGAGTCGCCTTAGCCACCCTCTTTGCTGCTAACTCACGAACAAACCCCTCCTCCACGCTAACTGCTCCACCTAAAAGCCTCACTCCATCTCGAGGCCGACTGATATCCAAGGGAAACAACCCCTCCATCAAACTCCTAGGATCCGGAGAGGGCCGGAATAATTCAGTTTTGGTGACATTGAGGTCCAACCCAAGCCTTGGGCCTTCAGTCTCGATCATCCTATATGCCTTAGCAATCTCCAAAGTATCCTCGATCAAGGACCCATCGTTCAAATACCAAGCCTGAAGAGCTAACTTGCACTCTTCCTGCACTCGAAGAATCAACGGGTGAAGCGTGAGTGCGAACAACAGAGGTCCTAACGGATCCCCCTGCTGGACCCCCCGAGCAGACCAAATGAAATCCCCCCAAGTATAGTCTAGCAGGCTGCACATAGAGAAATTCCACCCAAGGAGAGATCGCCGACACTTGAGGCACACTTCCCGCAACATACTACTCCTATCCACCAAGTTAAATGCATTGCGAAAGTCAACCAAAAACATGGTGAGCGAGTCATTCGCATGATGGACATCAACGAACCTATTAACCGCATGCAAAACTGCTTCTGCCCCTCCCGAGACTCCCACCCCAAACTAAAAATCTCCTAAATAACTCGTCATATCTTTACCCACCTTCATCATGACCACCTTAGAGACGAGACGCCTCCAAATGGCATCTACCGCAATTGGTCTAATGCCCCCATCACCCTTCAACAACGGAGTGAGGGGAGCACTAGCAATAAACTCCACCAAGGAGGCCGGACAACGCCCTTGCAACCACAAATTAACCACTGGAATGAGAGCTGCAAGAAGATCGTTAGCAATAGTGGACTCTTGACCACAAAGCTCATCTAACAAGTGTTGGGCTCGAAGGCCATCACGGCCACAAGAGGTCCCCTTAGGGAAGGACCGCATGCAATGGAGAACCTCCTCGCTGTCCACTAAGAACGGCTCTTGGTCATACCCCAAAGCTGGCAACACCGGTGGAGTCACCGAAGGGTGCTTGTCTTCAAGGGACTGGGTGCAACTCCCAAGGACGTGAGGACCTTCACGGTCGTCGAAATGTGCCCGTCCGATATCTTCCTCAAACACTGCTTTACATTGTTAGCCGTTGGGCGGGCATCAGAGTCGTGCAAACGAGCAGAGGGGGGAGAGGGGAGCTCTCTGAACATGGAGTCAAGGAGTTTATGGGGGCCTCTAACCCCACCCCAAGTGGACATGCCTCCAAGATATGCCGTTGTTGAAGAGCCTTCCTGTTGCCTGGCCTCGAACTCTTTCGATCATGGGTTTTAATAACCCTCAAAGTGCAACACGGCAAGATCAAAAGCCGTACCCAAGCATCACAAGATCGCGGGTTGGAAGACACCCCGGAGAGAGAGGCTTTGAGGGCAGCCGAGAACGCCAACCTACAAGAAGAGGAACACTTTTAACCGTTTGAAAACCCCAATTAAACACCCTCTCAACCGCACTACTGTCGAGCTTACAATGTTGTGGACCCAGGGAAGGGATAGGTGACACAGACTCGAGGATAGGAGGGACGCACGGTCGAGGGATACCCATAATGGCGCACTCCGCATTGCCCTCGTCGCCCTCTGAAGGAGGTGGAACAAACAGTCCACTGTCATGCTTACAATGCTTACAATGCTCTAGGTGTGATCATACCAGCATTAATGCACCGGATCCCATCAGAACTCCGCAATTAAGCGTGCTTGGGCGAGAGTAGTACTAGGATGGGTGACCTCCTGGGAAGTCCTCGTGTCGCACCCCTCCTTTTGTTGGAGCGGAGGGAAGCACGCTTGTGTTGATCTTACGGGGTATCTTCGTTGGTGGGGTTTGGTAATGGATTGTTCAAGGTTGGGCATGCAGCGGATAGGGCGGCAGAGGCAAATGTGGGCAAACATGATCAAGCTTGCAAGGACAACCACCATAGTTTCATCTCGTTCACGTTCGATACGTTTGGTTACCTTGCAGCTGATGTAGTGGAGTTCCTGAGGAAGGTACAAAAATTCATGAATAAGAATGTGACGACAGCAAGATCAGCTGAGTATGTGTTTCGTCAGTTGGGTTTTACAATTCAAAAAGGATTTGCGGCGTAGCTTGTTGTCCGCTCGTCATCATCACATGTGTAATATTTTGTTTTTTAGTTTACTTTTTTTTAATTATAATTATGTATCACTGTTTATTGAATACTTAATATTTTGTACTAAAAACAGTAGTTTCTCCATTAGTTCTTAATAGATATATTATTATAATATAATATGAAGGGAAATATGAGTTATCTTATGTAAAATACACTTTTTAATTTGAGTTAGGTTTTATGGAACTTAAATACCCTATGTCTTCACGACATTTACACTCACTGAGGGAGGATTGTTGGGGGCGGGAGGAGACATGGTACCCAAAAGCCACGTGCTACATCCCAAGATACATATGAATGTACGCTCACCCCCCAAAAAAAAAACGTCCTAAAGGCGGCAATCTATTATGATATTATCCACGAGATTCAAAAGTCTAGCCCAACTATAAAGTGTCATTATGTCAAGCCTAAAGCCTAAAGTAAGCGAAACAATAGGTTTGGGTCTCATGGGTTTGAGTCAACCCACCCGAACCCAAGCATTCACCTCAAAATCACACGCAGAAACATCCCTTTGACGGCTCGAGATTTTCTGTCTTTTGTGCAATCTTCGTTCTGGAATTTAATAAATTTTTTAAATTTGACTCGACGACTCAAATTCAACATCAAATTAAGGTGTTTCCTCTTACTTTTAGAGATTTGGTGTACTCTCTAGACTCTAAAGATACAATTTTCTCCTTTTTTATTTTATTATAAATTACTAGTGTTTAGTCCCGTGCAAAACACGGTTGTGATTAATATCTTGATTAATTTTTTAATACATACTTAATGGGCATTTGGAGGCATCATTTAAAAGTTACTAATGTTTTATGTTGTTGTTAATCAAACTAAATAAATTATGATAATCATGAGAGATACCTGCAATCCCTCTTCTAAACGTTTTGTACTTAAATTTTGTATAGTTGAATAGTTATTCCTTCATTTTCCAATGGTCACCAACTGAACAGTTTTATGCAAGATAGTTCAAAGCCTATTAATATTCAAGATAGTCCTTATAAAAAAAGTTCAAAGACTATAAAAGTTTATCAATATAGAAAATTAATAATATTCAAGAGTTAAAAGGATCAAAGTAACTAACATAACATCTGTTAAAGTAAGAGAGAGAGAGAATCTTGGGTAAATTTCCCTTGA
>BQKN01051614.1:0-34662 GCA_022839385.1 Asparagus kiusianus | reverse complement strand
AATCTGACGACTTTCACATTCTACGACAAGCAAAGATCAATAAGCAGTAGCCTTTGCAACGTCATAACGGACGAGGTTACAAATCAACAACCTCTCATTGACGCAGAGCTCATGTCTGCGTTCCTCAAATTCAAAACGCACAAATTCTGTGCGTTCGCCAGCGGCATTTAACTCTGCAACGCAGAGTTAAAAGCACCAAAACGCACACATAACGTGCGTTCTTCAACAGACTCAACCGTGCATCCCAAACTCTTGACGCAGAGTTGAATGCACAAGTGACCTGTGCGTCTCCAACTCTAGAACGCATGCGGCCTGTGCGTTTCCAACATTTGACAAAGGTTTAACTCTGCGTCTCAAGCCTTAGACGCAGAGTTAAGGCCCAGAACGCCAAATTAGGCGTTTGACTTGCTCAAACGTGAGCCGAACGGCCTCAAAACCGTTATCCCACGATCTGAGGGATTTTCGCCCACTTAGGAGCGGATTCAGGGGTTGGTTACACCCCTAATCCCCCTATAAATAACCACCTTGCTCAACCAAGAGGGGGTTAATCGGTTTTCTGGCAACAAAACCGCATAGGGTTGAGGTGAGCTGGCATCGAAAACCGCCCCAGGTTAACAAATCTCAACAGTTCAACAGCACGGAGAAGGAGATCTTTTGAAGATCAAGGAACTGATCAACAATCAGTTAATCGAATCCTAGAGGATTCCTTCATCGGCGGCAAATCAACTTGGCTATTAACCGAATTTTCGGTTTTTAATAACTCTCTCTTCAGAGTTTTCAACTCGTTCCGAGTTTCTTAAACTGGTTGAGAGTTCTAAACCGAATTCATCACACAAGTCAATTGTTCCAGTGAATTAAGACGGTCGGATCGTCAACGGAGAGCAAGTTCGACGCGATCAATCGAAGGAGGCACTCTACCGCTACCAAGAAGAACCCAGAATTAAACAAAGGGGGGAATCAAATTCATTCTTCTCTCTTTTGTAATCGGAATCCAAATTGTAATTGATCTTGAGAGAATACAAGTCAAATTTTCTTTCATTGTCTTTTTACATCAAATTTCCACAAACAAAAGATGACGACTCCGCTGGGGACTAGCTTCACTGATGATGAAGTGGTGGCGCAATCCGACCTCCATCTCACTGGGACCACCGTCGAAACTCTCGTTGTAGAGTTCGACCAAGCCAAGTACGAGGAGGTTCTCTCCTCTGGGTCGCTTAGCCCTAAAGCTAGGCGTGATACCCACAGGACCTCTAAGGAGGTCATCACTACTGCTGAGATGCTAAAGAAAGCCCTCTCCTTTGGCCAAGACCTTAAACTCGCTCTGCGAGTTGAAGACTCCTCCCCCGTATCACTACGGCGTATAATAGGTCAAAAAAGACCTATGTCGGAGGAAAACCTAATCAACGCCGATGACGCTGCGGCCAAGGCGTTGAAACAAGCTAAGAAAAACGCCGCTCGACGAAGGAGAAGATCCATGCGGCGAGCGTATTTGCGGAATAGCCGAGCTACGGCCCAACGCAAGAACTGCGTTTCTGAAAATCTGCCCGAACCCTGCGTTTCTGCTCCAGAACGCACACTTCGTGGCAATTAACCCGACTATGAGCCTCGGGTTATCCAGCTCAAACGCGACCCTCAGTGGCGTGTTGTTCAATCCAGACGCACACCTCAAGAGTGCGTCCCAAAACGTGACCCCCAAAGGCACGTTCAACCATTCCAACGCACGCCACAGCCGTGCGTTCAGTCAGAACATGACCCTCAATGGTCTGTTCAAACAGCCAAACGCACACCACAAGGGTGTGTTCATCCAAAACAAGACCCCCAAGGGTCTGTTCAATCATCTAAACGCACACCACAGGTGTGCGTTCAATCAAATTCAGACCCTCAGGGGTCTGGGTCATCAACCAAACGCACATCACAAGTGTGCGTTCAAACAAAGAACGACCCTCAAGGGTCTGTTTTATTATCAAAACGCACACCTCAAGTTTGCGTTCAACTAAAACAAGACCCGCAGGGGTCTGTGTCAACATCAAAACGCACACCACAAGTGTGCGTTCAATCAGGACAAGATCCACAAGGATCTGTTCAATCAGTCAAACACAGGCCTCGACCTCGTGTTTATAAACCTAAGTGCGACCCTTGTGTTTCGTCTCAAGAACACAACATGGTCCGTAAGGTTCAAGAGGGACAGCGTGGATTAAAAGTCCATGTCCGACCCATCCAAGGGCAGGGGGTTCTATCTCCACCCTCTCAAAATCTTTCCCAGGTCTCCGACTTGCGTGAGCTACTGTCAAGAAGAAGGCCAACACAGCAAGTGACTCATTCATGTCAGTGTGAACGGCTCATTTCCGCTGTCCTCTCCGAATGTAGCTGTTGTTTACCTACGCCTAGGCAGTCAGTGTTCAACAGATTAACGAGTGTCGTTAGGCCTCCCAAACGGCAACGACGACAGAAGAAGACCTCCGAAATCGACTATCCTGAGGTTACTATCAACATGATCGGCAGAGGAAGAACTTCACATCCCGATTCTGGTGAGTCACAAAGAAGTCATTCCCCGACTGTTAGGGAAATTTGTGACCAGTTCGAAGGAGTATATCGGAATACTCGGACTCGGACAGAAGCTATTCGCCCGGTTGACTATCAAAAGTTAGCCAAAGGGATTACAACAAGTGATGAACATTCAGCAATAGCTGAATCTCAATCTTCGAGCTCTGTCGGGGCGCAAGAAGTTTTTACTTACATGACAGAAAACCCCGAAGACATAGCCAAAAGAGTAGACGAACATCACGTCATACTCCAAGCGCAACAAGAGACCCTCCTTCAAATGAAGGATATGCTGGCCCAGCTTCTGGCTGAAAAAGGTCAAAAACCTGAATCTTCCAGGAGGACAATGTCAAAAGGAAAGCAAAAAGCACACGAACATTCAGATCGTGAGACTCACAACCTGGAATCCTCTTCTGAAGGTGAGAAGGAGGTGGAAAAAGAAATGCATCCTCAGTCCACTAAAATGGAAGAGTTGGAAGCTCGCCTCAATGCAATCGCCAACAGAAGCGAGCTCCGCGAAGGAGTGGTGAGGCCTTACCCTGCTGAATGGGATACAGCTCCATACCCTCCGAAGTTCAAAGCTCCAGCATTGCAACCCTTCGATGGTACAGGATCGCCAAATCAGCATATATATTACTTCAAGTCTTAGACTGGAGACGTAGTGGCAAATGATGCCATCCTGACACACTTGTTCATCGGCACTCTTAAAGGGGTAGCCTTTGAATGGTTTATGAAGCTGCCTGCTGGATCTATTCAGAAATGGGTAGATTTGGAAAGGCTATTCCTAGCCAGGTTCTTCGAGGACGATACTGAAGTTTCGGTCCCGACTCTTCTCGCCACCAAACAGAAGAAGGGAGAGTCCATCAAGGCATATGTGGAGAGATTTCGCAGCATGGCATTGCGATGCCCTTCAGGTATGACTCAATCAACTCTGGTTGAAACGTGCAGGCACAATTTGCAGACCCAACTCCTCACTCAGATGGGGGTGGCGGAATGTCGCTCCTGGAGACAACTGGTTTCGCAGGGAGAACAAGCTGAAGAGATTGTTGCTCGAGTGAAAGCCGAAGAAGCTGCACAGCCCAAACCGCAACAACAACAGCAACGTAATCAGAACAATGCCCAACGGTCTAAGGGGAAAGAGACCTTAGCAGCTGACTACACGCAAGTGCCGCCTCCTGCGAAGCAAGGCAAAGCACCTAATAAGCAAAAAGTGCCCAAACAGTACTCCTTCAAGGAGGAACATGTGGACACATTGTTCCAGCTATTGCGGAAGAACAACAAGTTACAGCTTCCTGAGATTAGGAAGCCAGATGAAGCAGGGAAGGTAGATGACCCTAATTACTGCCGTTATCATAGATTCCTGGGCCATCCTACCAGGAGATGTTACATCTTTAAGGACAATCTCTAAAATTTGGTGGATGCCAAGGTGCTCACTCTGAAACCTGAGCAAAAAACCGTCTCTACCAACATGATAGCAGTCCAGTTCGGTGACTTTCCCCCAGTAGCGACTGCAGATGGCGTTGTCCTCATTCACAAGGAAGAAATGCACCTAAAGAATACTGACTTACACAGTCAGAAAGATAAGGGATTGATACCCCTCACCACTCCAAAAGGAGAAATCATGTGGGTTCATCCTGATCTGGTAGAAGATAAACAATGGACGAGCACCTCACCCAAGAAGAAAGGAGGAAAGGCTAAGTCTTCCAACATGATTAGCCCCTCCATTACTGAGAACGATGACCACCTCAAGACCCTTACAGATTCGGAAGATGAAAGGATTGTTCTAGCAGCATATCCAGAAGGCAACTCTGGTACTCGGTCAGGAAAAGCTTATTTGAGAGACTATAACCAGAACCCTCAAGAAGTTGAAGAACAGCCCCAGGACGCTGGGGGTTCTGTCCCAAAGAAGCCTGTCGATAAGGGAAAACAAAAGGAGCTCCGGTTCAACAAAAATCTTCACCAAGAGCTGGGAGAGTCGAGCGCTCCTTTCCAATTCAATGTCATGACACAGCTGACCAACATACCGGCCAGAATTATATTATATGAGCTCCTAAGGTTGTCCAAGACCACCAAAGAAGCTCTAATTGAAGCATTGAAGAATACGGAGAGCTTCATCACACAAGTTGTTCCAGTCCCTGAATCCTTCGAAGACCAGCCTTGCCTGCAATGTCTGCAAGCGGCAAGAAGCTTACCCTGCATATCATTCACACAAGAAGACATGCAGGTTAAACACAAGCATGACCGGCCACTATACTACACAGGGTATATCGGATCTTCCGAAATCAGTCGTGTCCAGGTTGACCCGGGCTCCGCGCTCAGCATCATGCTTTACAGGGTCATGCAGGTCTTAGGGATTCCTATACATCGACTGAACACCACCCAGACCACCATCTTCGGGTTCAATGCAAACAGCACTCGGCCACTAGGGAAGATCAAACTTAGATGCCAGATTGGAGACCTCAAGTCCAAGGTAACATGCTACATCATAGATGCGGACACTTCCTACAATCTATTGTTGGGAAGGCCCTGGATACATGCAAACCGCATTGTCCCATCTACTCTGCACCAGGTCATGAAATATGCCAATGATGAAGGAGAAGTTCGAACCCTGATTGCAGAAAAGTATCCCTTTCGGGGGGTGGAAAACTTTCATACAGACTCAGTTTTCTACTTAGAGTCCCAGGAGAAAGAAGATGTGGACAGTGGCAATGAAGCCGACATTGAACCAGATCCTGAAGAAGATTGTCCGTGGGAACTGAACTTTTAGATGTAATGGGTCAAGATGAGGGTAATAATAATGTACCGAGCGAGGGTGAATGGTACATTAATGAAGATTTTCTTTTAGCGTACTTGCCTGATGCGTCCTCTAGAAATAAACCAGTAGAGAACAGTGTTTTTAAAGGCGCTCTCGGGCGATCGCCTCGGGCGCAAGGCGCTGCGGCGCAGTGAAATAGCGCCCCGCACCTCGTGCGGGGCGCTACACTTGCGCCAAGCGCGCGCCCCAGAGCGCCCGAGAGCGCTTCGCCTGTGTAAGGAAGGCGAGCGCCTCCGTTTTCAGCGCGATTGGCTTAAGAAATCGCGGGCTATCGGGTAGAAACCCGACTCAAGCTTAAACCCAAAAGGGTGAAAACAGATCTAACCTGTTACAGCAAAGAATTAGGGCTTTTTCAGCGTGATTGGCTTCTCCGATAGTTCCTCTCCCCTTCAACTTCGTGTTCTCCGACAATTCCTTTTGATTCCAGTTCGGCGACTTCTTGAGAGCAACGAGAAGCCCCGACGAGCAGCCAGCGGTGAGAACGAAATTGCAGGAGGTAATTTTTTTCTTTTTTTGCCTTTTTTTCTTTTCTTTTCTTCGGTCTTTTTCTTCGGCTTCGTGTTCTCCGACATTTCCTTTTCTTCTTTTTTTTTTTTTTGACTTGGGTCTTTCGTTCTCCTTTATCTTCGGTCTTTTATTTTTTTTAAGCTGCTACAGTGTTTTACTTTTTTCTTCTCTTCTGCTTCTCACGGGAATATTTAACTGTTAATGTTTTTTTATTTTCTTTACCTGCTACAGTGTTTTCTTTTTTCTTCTCCTCCCGGGAATGTTTAACTGTTAATGTTTGAGATAGTAAACTAGTAAACTGTTTTTTAATTGATAATAGGTAATTATGAAAGTTTGGTTTGTGGACTATTTTGATTAATAATAGGCTAATGATTAATTAATGTTTGATCACTTGATTAATAATAGGCTAATTGATTAATAATAGGCTAATGATTAATAATAGGCTAATTGATATTAGGCAATTATTAAAGTTCTGTTGACTCTTAAGAGTCTTAAGACGAGGTTGATCACTTGATTGATTGATTAAAGTTCGGTTGAAATGCGCAGTCATGAAATTATAAAATTGCAACAACATTCTTCTTATTAATACATATCAGTCATAATTATTGAAAATGTGTTACAATTTGATTTTCAGTGCGAGACTGCAAGTATTGATTCTTGCTATTTGAGCTAGGTGTTGTGCTACTAGTTGACTTGAAAGTTAAAATTTGAAACTTGATTCGTCATTTGTAACCTGTAAAGAGGAAAATAAAATTTAGCAATATAGTTAGTGATGCAATATATTAGTATGAAAATTAGAATAATTTGCAAGCTTGAATGAAAATTAACGTACATGTTTAATACTTTAATTCACTAAATCTGTTTTCATTGTTTTGATGTAGATATGTCTTCATCAGCGGGTAGTGGAAGAAGACAAGATCCTACATGGAAATATACTTTCATTATTTTATCTTGAGTCATTGATATTTTTTATGTGAAATTTCACAAATATTTATTTTTCATGCATCTTGTATATCTTCAAAAATTTTGTGATCTGGAGTGCGCCTCACTTCGCTCGGGCGCGCGCATCGCATTGCGCCTTGCGCATGTACGCGTAAACTGACTTTGCGCCCCGCATTGCGCCTCGCGCATTGAAAACACTGGTAGAGAATAATTCTAATGCAGGTACCAACCCATGGCACACACTGTGCACGAAGGCATCACTAACATTGCCTATCAAGTCGTTCTTCGCTTCGGATGAAGAAGCAGAAGATGTACAGAAGGCTTTCTTCAAAGTCTTATCCAAAAGGAAAGGACAGAAGCCGATCCGTTTTGGTAAAGTCAAACCCGAACAACTCAAACGAGGAAGTTCAGAGGAAGACGACGGAAGTCCCCAATTCCATTACCATGAACCCAATTCTATACACTTAATGAAACGAATGGGCTATAACTTTAATGAGAAACAGGGTCTGAACTTCGGGAAAGGTAGGCGAACCCCAATCCGAATGTCTCTAACCCCTGTAGGAAAGCCTCCGGATTATTATCAAAAAACGGGAAGGGGCTTAGGTTATGTCACAACTCCCCCTGCCTCAGAAAATAATATTAGTAATTATCTGCGTTAAGATCAGTCATCTGGAACATCTTCCTGGGAATCCGATGTCAGTGTCGGACCTTTCTTTAAAAGTTTGACTGTGAACATGGCTTCAATTAGTCGCCCTGATGAAGATGCAGGGGGTGATGAAGAGTTAGTCGAATCAACCGACGATCCTTGGATTAAACGTCTTAACATCTTGTGGGATATGCGCTTCGAACAACGCGAACCACCCACAGAGAATAAGGTGATCCAGGTCAACATGGGAGATGAGTCTGACCCCAAACCTATCTTTATAGCCGAAGACCTGTCATCATCCGAAAAAGAAGACCTTATATCTCTCATCCGAGAATATATAGATGTCTTCGCTTGGAATTATGAAGATATGCCTGGCCTTGACCCGAAGATTGCCATGCACCGTCTCAACATTGATCCGGATACAAAACCCGTTAAACAACAACAACACAGGTTTCGTCCAGAGATCATGGAATCAATTGAGTCTGAAGTTAAAAAGCTTATACACTCGGGTTTTGTTAGAGAGGAACAACACCCGAACTGGGTGGCCAACATTGTTCCAGTTCCCAAAAAGAATGGTAAGGTCCGGATATGCATCGATTTCCGTGACCTTAACGCAGCTTGTCTAAAGGACGAATTCCCGCTCCCTATCACGGATGTTATGATCGATAATACCTGCGGATATGAAAGAATGTCTTTCATGGACGGATTCTCCGGGTACAATCAGATCAAAATGCATCCAGAAGATGAAAAGCATACTGCTTTCAGAACACTGCTGGGGGTGTATTGCTACACAGTAATGCCCTTCGGCCTAAAAAATACAGGTGCAACTTATCAACGGGCAATGAACACCATCTTTCATGAACATCTGCGTAAGAAGATCGAGTGCTACGTTGACGATATAGCAGTGAAAAGCCAACATAAAGGTGATCATCTTACAGACCTGAAGACGATGTTCGAGATCATACGAGCACATCAGCTGAAGATGAACCCTACCAAATCGTTCCTCGGGGTATCAAGCGGAAAATTCCTGGGGTTTATCGTTACCTCCAAAGGAATCTCCCTTGACCCAGAGAAAGTACGTGCCATCCAAGACATGCCACCTCCGAAGAATCTCAAAGAGCTCAGAGGTTTGCAAGGTAGACTAGCCTACATTCGAAGATTCATATCAAATCTTTCTGGGCGCTGTCAACCTTTCTCTAAGCTCATGAAGAAAGGAATATCCTTTGTTTGGGATGCTGAGTGTCAAAGAGCATTCGAGGAGATTAAGAAATATCTTACTCAACCGCCAGTTCTCGTGGCACCGATATCAGGAAAACCATTCTTGTTATATGTGAGGGCCATGGACAATTCTCTTGGAGCTTTGTTAGCCCAGAACAACGATCAAGGTCAAGAGTAAGCCATCTACTACTTGAGCAGGACTATGATGGGAGCCGAACACCGGTACAATTCGGTCGAAAAAGAATGTCTCGTCTTGGTATTTGCAATTCAAAAGATGCGACATTACCTAGTTGGACAAACCATTCAAGTCATCTCTAAGGTGAATCCCTTGAGAGTTCTGATGACGAAACCATCATTTCTGAATTGTCGACTCGCAAAGTGGGTCATTCTCTTGTCACAGTATGACATGCAGTTCATGTCTCAAAAGGCGGTCAAGGGTCAAGCGCTGGCAGACTTCTTAGCCGATCACCCAGTATCGGGAACGTTTAAGTTGTATGAAGAATTACCTGACGAAGTCGCTGAAGCTTGCGTTATTCAGGAAGCCACGCAAGTGTAGAAGTTATTCTTCGACGGCGCGTCTAGAGCAAATCCTCATGGAGCAATCACCGCGGGAGTAGGAGTAGTATTAGTCTCTCCGAACGGTCACGTAATCCCAATGGGATTCTCCCTAATCGAACCTTGTACCAACAACGTAGCTGAGTATAATGCTCTGCTATTAGGAATGCAATTCGCCGAAGAACTTAATGTTCAACACCTCGAAGCTTATGGTGACTCTCAGCTAATCGTTAATCAAGTTCGAGGAGAATACGAAGTACGGCATGAGGATTTGATCCCATACTACTTCGCAGTGCTAGAGCAGGCTCA
Organism: Asparagus kiusianus; assembly: GCA_022839385.1. NCBI lineage: Eukaryota > Viridiplantae > Streptophyta > Magnoliopsida > Asparagales > Asparagaceae > Asparagus > Asparagus kiusianus. The sequence goes on along the minus strand of BQKN01051614.1, from coordinate 25,129 downwards.
AAAGTTCGAAGGTTTCTTTATCGAATATGTACCACGAGCTCAGAATGCGTATGCAGATGCTTTGGCCTCCTTGGCAACTTCGTTAGCGTTGCCACCGGAAGTCGGAACAACGATTCCGGTCACGGGACGGAGGCTATGTTTTTCCAAGATCCCCATAGAGGAAGACCCAGACGAGACGACAACAGGAGAAGTCTGTACGACATTTATGGAGTTCGAATCTAGGGATTGGCGGTTCCCTTACATGACTATGCCCTATATGGAATTCTGCCCGATGACCCTAAGGAAGCGGCCTCTATTAAACGAAAGGCCCTCCGATTCTATTACGATGCAGTTTCTCAAGTCCTGTATCGCAAATCACACGATGGAGTCTTACTTAGATGCCTCTTCCGAAATGAAGCGAAGGAGGCCCTCAAAGAGGCTCATGACGGATTGTGTGGGGCTCATCAGCCCGGGGCTAAATTAGGAGATCGCCTCCGACGAATCGGTTATTATTGGCCAAAAATATTTTCAGACGCGGTTGACTACGCCAAACGTTGTCACGCATGTCAAATTCATGGAGATTTTATCCACCAAGCACCTGGGAATCTACACCCCACGTCAGCATCCTGGCCTTTCGAAATATGGGGTATGGATATTGTAGGACCGATTTCCCCTCCGACGTCCAAGGGACACCGGTTCATTCTAGTTGTGACTGATTATTTCTCCAAATGGGCGGAGGCAGTCCCGTTGAAAGAAGTCAAGACTTCAAATGTAATCAAGTTCATCAAGCATCACGTCGTCTACCGTTTTGGAGTACCATGACGAATAGTTCACGACAACGGGACACAATTCGTCAGCTTTGGATTCCAGAGATTCTGTGATAAATTCAGGATCCAAAGTGTTGCATCTACGGCGTATTACCCGCCGGCAAATGGTCTTGCAGAAGCGTTCAACAAAACCATAGTAAAGCTTCTTAAGAAGTTTGTCTCCAAAAGCCGACGTGATTGGGACGAAAGGCTTGGCGAATGTCTATGGGCTTACCGTACAACGGTGAGAACCCCTACAAGAGCTACACCATTCTCTTTGGTATATGACTGTGAGGCTGTATTGCCATTAGAAATTCAGATCCCTTCTCTGAGAGTCGCGGTTGTAACTGGACTAACAGAAGAAGAAAAACATCAACGACGTCTGCAAGAACTTGAAGCCTTAGACGACAAACGACTCCAAGCTCAGCAGCAGATCGAATTGTATCAAACCCGTATTTCCAAAGCCTACAACAAAAAGGTTAAGGAACGGATTTTCAAGAAAGGAGATTTGGTTTTGGCCAACAGACGACCCATGGTGATGACACACAAAACCAAATGGTAGTTCAATCATAAATGAGAAGGGCCGTTCGTAATAGATTCAGTCTATTCGGGTGGAGCTTACCGCCTTATCAATCAAAAAGGAGACAGGCTCATGATGCCAATTAATAGGAAATTCCTTAAGAGATATTTTCCGTAAATCGTGTAGCCCACTCCTTGTTCTTATAAATTCCAGCCAAGTCAGGCTGGGGGTTGCCAATTCATAATGTATTTCGGGAATAAATTATAATTTGTCTTGTTTTGTATGTCGTCATGTTAATATTACACCTCCGACGATTGAAATTTTCTTGAGTAATAATGAGGAGAATTTCAGTTCTATGCCAAATTAACATTGCACCTGTGACATTCGTATTATTCTTCATTGTCTCGAATTAAAATTCAGCAAAAAAAGAGATAATGAAGACTAAAATGATATTGTTTTCATTCAATACTGTAAATTTGCGTACAAAAGTGAAGACGGTTGAAATGAAGATGATACAAAATTATTCCCTAACTAAACAGCAATTCAAGTTCTAAGCATCGGGGCTCATCAGCTTAAAAGACTTGAGCTTAGACTTTAAAGCTGATATTTTATCCTCGCGAGCCTTCTTGACTTCTTCTGTTATCTGGCTCTTGAGTTCCTCTTCATTTGGTACTGCTGCTGCGAGCTCTCGTCTAATCTTATCAGCAGCGACAACTTCGTCGCAATAGCCTTTGAGAAGCCCATCATAGTAACCAGCTAACCCTTTGAAAATCTCCATACCGTCGGCTAGCTGAGCGTTTATTTGAGGTAGCTCAACGCCAGCACGAGCAAGTTCTGCTGCTTTATCCCGGAGACCAATAGCAAGATTGACCATGTCTTCTTGTGCCCGGAAAAGTTCCCCACACAGGTGAGCAACACGAGATTCTGCTTCGGATAGGCTCTTCTGAAGAACCTCTTGCTGCTGAGCTTTCAAAGCCCTAGCCTTAGAGAGAGCCTGATCCACTTTTGGTCCTATTTCGTCGCGTTGTAGCATAGAAAGGAATTCCAGTTCGTATTCCAGAATGATGATGCCTTCGCGATAATTCTCGGTCTATAATGCATTCCCCTCGTTCCTGATCTTGGTGACACACTCCAGCAAATGGGGTTCAAAGACCTTGAAACTCACGTCCCCAAGACTGACGACGTCAATGGTCATTTGCATCCAATGCTCTAGTTGTTCGATAAGCTTCCTCAAAGTTTCCGAGCTCGGGGGTGGAGCAGTTGGATAAGTAAAATAATTCGCATAATCAGTGCGAATGGGACGGTTGACAGCTTCAGAAGACGGCCCTTCGGGCATATTTGATGCTGGATCTGGGAGGGTCAATCCCTGCCCAGCTGCCGTTACTTCAGGACCAGAAGGAGCAGCCGGGAGTATGGTCTCCTCTTTCTTCTCAGGAGATGCAGCATGTGCAGACTTGATGGCATCCCCCATCAACTTGGACTTTTTGGAAGTCTTAGCTGCAGTAGGCTTTCGCTTGCGTATTCTCTTGTCATATTCGGCAACCTCATCAGCAGTAAGAGCCTTCTTCCCAGATGACCTCAAAGAGCGAGGCTCGAGAGTGGGTATTTCCTCTGGGATTTCATCCATCACCTTTTCCTCAGAAGACCCAGTAGTTGGTGGTTTCTCTGTGGTTTCTTCACCCCCAATGATCCTCCGCTCGCACGACAAATAATCCCTAATCCCCGGTAGTCGAGTCCGAGCGGAACCATTCCTAGATTTATAGAACTCCCGAATCCCGTTTATGCAGGATGTGTATACATCGTATTCAGGGATTCGAGAGACTTCATCAAACCAATTGCGGAAGTCCACTACGGCGGAACAACTAGGGGGCAAGCTGGGCAAAGTGAATTGTGCATGAGTCCCTCGGGCGAGGAAGAAATACCAAACATGAGCCCCTTCATATAAATTCCCAATATGAGCTAATCGTGGGTTAGGGTTACCAACATAAAGTTGGTCATACCCAAATTGTCGAGCGAAGCGCGAGGGAATATAAGGCTCAATTATGCATCTCTCGCCTAGTTGAAAGACCAAGTAGCCTACTCTGATGACAAGAAGCCATTGGAAAGTCCTCATATTTAAAAGCGAGGACCCTTCAAAAACTACATCGCCAAACTTCGGGCCTCCTTCTTCAGCCCCGTCGAAACAAGGGCGGTAGCAAAAAAGGTTATGGTTGTTTTCCGAAGACAAGAGTTGTCTAGCCCGGACTATGTACACAGTTATCCACGTGGCCGACTCAAGCCTCTGGATGAAAGGAACAGAAGTTTCATTATCATGCACGATCCCCGTCATCAACGAAGGACAGTGCAACACAAACCAAGCCACTAAATAAGTATAGGGCATTGGTACTCGGGGTTGAGAAGTCTTCCAGACTTTTCTCCCAGCAACATTCGTCTCCTTAACATCGAGGAATTCTGAAACCAAATCTCGTAAACCTCTCTGCAGACAACCCGTCATTGCAGGGAGAAGACTTAGCGATCTCCCATGAGCTAAGAGAACGGCTGGGTAGACGACCTCAACCAGGATTGATTCTGCTGGTCTCGTCGGCACAACGCACCGTTTCAACCAGAGCATTAAGAAACCGGCGAAAAGTGTCATGTCAGAGATTGGGATGGCGGCTTGGTGATGAAAGCTCTCAAACTCGCTGCCAGCTTCAAATCCATCTTCTAGACACTGATTCTTATAAGTAGCCTCAGGAGCCTTGATGCGGGCTTTAATGTTCCTAACAGAACTCACGGCAAGACGGGTCACCTTAGAACTTTTCTGACCCAAGTTCTGAAATAAATAATCCGCCCAAATAGTATGCATAAGGCCACTCCCACGCGTCCCGACGACTTGAGCGCAGATATGGAAATGACACATTAACTCCCAAAAAGTGTCATAAATCTCCGGATGGGCAGTCTTTAAGATGGATAGTTCCTCAGTGGTGGGAACAAACTCTTCATATGGCATTTGCCCAAAGGATAGTCCCGATATTGCATGCATCTCGTGGAGAGCAAATCCTAACTCCCCAACAGGTGCGAAAAAGGTGCAGCTATCCGGGTTATACCGCTCCAGCATAGCAAAGAAGCAGGGATAATTCTGAATGATCCCACGTCTAGTGGCCTGTACTGGTATTGTAAGGCCAGACTGAGCAAGAGGCTCCTTGAGTTCCTCGAAGATAAAATCCACCATCCGAGTCCACCAGCCGTCCTCTCTAGAGAACAACCAACCTGGAGAACGAAAAGCTTGCACAGGGAATTCCCCGCGAGAAGCAAGAAACTGACGTATGAACACGTTCGCTGGAAGAGGCTCTTCCCGACTAAATTCTTTCTTCTCAAATCTTCCAGGTCTTAGACCCTTGAGTTGCCCGCCAATTTGAACGCGAGATGATCGACCTGATCCAAACGATATGTTCTCCTTCTCTTTGACAAGGTCGAAGGCCAGACCCCTGCGACCACCAACACTCAGGAAGTAGGAAAGTGGGTACATTCTCTTCATACTTGGAAGGAAAAGTAAACGATCATCGACTCTTCGCAGCATCCGGGAGTCCTCTACACACCCAACTTGCCCATCGGCAGATATATGATCTCCGAACAAAAATGATGGTTTGACAAATTGATCCAGACCCTCGGGAGTCTCTAGATCCACATCTGTGATCAGAGCTCTAAGAGTGGAATTCCCAGCAAACCTAATCAAGTGTGTCCGTTCCAAGCTCGGGAAAGTGCATAAGGGAATTTCTCTGCGAAGACCAAAAGCTTTCCCCACTTCTGGATCATCAGTGTAGTTGAAATACTGCTCCGGTAGAAGTGGCGCATTGGGAAAAAGTACTGTAAAATCAGAAGCAAAAGTTAGTAGCAGAAATAGATTGCTAACACAAAAGACAAATTCCACGTGTCAAGTGTTAAATACAAGGGCCAACCCTTGTAGCAACATTTGAACGCAGACCTTTGAACGCAGAGGTCAAACCCTGCGTTATCAACACTTGAACGCAGAGGTCAAACCCTGCGTTATTAGCATTTGAACGCAGAGGTTGAACTCTGCGTTATAATATTTAAACGCAGAGGTCAAGACCCGCGTTCAAACTTCATACTCAAACATAGGAGTCTTAACTCTATGTTTCCTTAAACGCAGTTTTAAGTCTGCGTTTTCTTTTTTTAACACAGAGTCCAAACTCTGCGTTCCTAATTTTAACATAGAGATTTGGCCCTATGTTTTTTTTAAACGCAGAGTTTTAAGTTTGCGTTTCCAATTTGTAACACGGAGCCGTAACTCTGCGTTTCTGATAAGAAAACGAGTCATCTTCCTCGTTGATGAGAACCCATCTAGGGTTTTCAGAAAACTTGTCGAAACGAGTTGTCATGGCCGCCACTTACCACAGCAACGAAGTCCACGCGACAGCGATAACAACGCCGAAGCGCTCATCAGAGCAGCGACATCGCCGGTGTTCTCAGCCGGCGACGCCTCCAAAGCCGCCTTGGCGACCTTCTTGAAACCCGCACTCATCCTCCTGGGCGCCATGCGAATGGTAGATTGGAGAAGACGGAGTTCGTCGGAGAATCGACCGAAATTAAAACGAGAGATCTCGTTCTTGGAACTAAGCAAGGCAAAAGAGTCGAATGACTCTTGATGTGACCTTACAGGCCTATTTATAACAGTCGTCGGGTTGTTAAATCGGTTCGGGACTCTAGGAAAGAATCACAACCGAATCTAAAACGTGATTTTTCGCGTTAATAGATAAAATCGGTTAGACTTTAACGCAGGATTCACCTCTGCGTTTGATTTTTTTTTAACGACGGGCCTAGACCTACGTTGTAACGGTTCTTAACTTTGTGTTTCGAACCTCAAACGCAAGAGTCGCCATTTGCGTTGCGATTATCCTAAACAAAGGATCCACTTTTATATTGGCAAAACATGATACTCATTTCTTGAGTTCATGAACTCTTTTAATAGGGCATTGTTAAATCTTTGTATTTCCTTAGCAGAATTTAAACCCCTGCCAGGTTAATATTACACCTCTGATAAAATCAACTTATCGACTCTCTTCAATAGAACGATAAGTCCTCCAAATTGCTTCTATAGTAATATTATTCTTGTCACGTTAACATTACACCTCTGACAAATCAACTTATCGACTCTCTTCAATAGAGCGATAAGTCCTCCAAATTGTTTCTATAGCAATATTCTTCTTGTTACGTTAACATTACACCTCTGACAAAATCAACTTATCGACTCCCTTCAATAGAGCGATAAGTTCTCTAAATTGCTTCTATAGCAATATTCTCATTGTCACGTTAACATTACACCTCTGACAAAAATCCACTTATCGACTCTCTTCAATAGAACGATAAGTCCTCCAAATTGCTCCTATCGCAATATTCTTCTTGTCACGTTAACACTGCACCTCTGACAAAAGTCCACTTATCGACTCTCTTCAATAGAGTGATAAGTCCTCAAATCGCTTTAATCGCAATTGCTCGCATGCCAGGTTAAAATCCCTGATGCCTTTAATCCGTTTGAACCAGTTAATTCTTCTGCAAAGGAATAACGAGTGTTCATATCCCACCCCACGAGTTAAAGTTCTTCTAGAATTATCTTAGATGATAATGAAGGAAATTTTAAAGACTGGGTAGTTTTCATAAAGTTCCATTGTTACAAGTCAGAACACGGCACATGCAATGAAAAGAGGCAAACCGGAATCACTCTTTTTATTATTATCAAAAAATATTGAAGAGTGATACAAAAACCCTGTTCTTACCAAACAAAAAGAACACTACATGATTAAGCCTCTGGATCAGTAAAAGTGAAATACATAAGTCGGGATTTAATAGCAGCTAGCTTTTCTTCGTGAGCGCCCTGCACCATCACCTCGGCTTTCTTCCTCAGGACGCTTTCGTCTGACTCAATTGCATTAGCTTGCTTTTGAAGAAGTTCAAGGTCCTGCACCGATGAACGGTAAATGGCATAAGTTTTCACGCTTTCTAGTCTGAGCTTTACCAAGACCTCTTCCTCTCGCGTGAGCTCTGCTTCATGTCGAGCTAATTCCACCTTGAGGCGATCAATTTCTGCGCGAGACGCTTGAATTGCAGCACCAGAATCGTCCACAGCATGTTGCTTCTGCATGCATAGCCCCTGTAAGGACGCGATTTCAAGCTCCCTTTCAGTGATGGCTTCTTGGAAAGTCTCGTATTAGCGGGCCGCTTCAGCTTTAAGATTATTAAAGACTAACGTAGCCTGAGCAGTAAGGTCAGTCCGATGCAATTCCTCCATAGCTCTCAGATCTCTTTCCAACCGAGAGATGCCTTCAGAGCAGTGCTGGAACAATCGAGCGTCATCCAAATACCGAATGCCGTTCAAAGAGTGCATGAGCATTGGTTTAAAAAAATCAAACGAAGCTCGTTTAGCACTAATCTCCTCAATCGCTATCTTCATCATATCTTCCAATGGTCGTAGAAGAACCTTTAGAATGGAAGGGATGGCCACTGGACTTAGAGACTTCATCGGAGATGTTGATGGGGAGCCTAAAAACATAGACCCAGATGCAGGAGAAGTGGGTGATGACCGCGAGGAAGTTGGAGAAGCTATGGTGACGTCCAGTTGCGAAGGACTAGAAGGTAAAACCATGAGTGCCCCTGTTTAGGCTGAGCTTAGCGCAATCTCCGTCTCCGCAGGTTTAAGAGGAATCGTCAGCGAAAGAGGTTCTTCTGGCAAAGAACTTGTTGTCACCGGCATTGATTCAGAAGGAGGAACGTTTGCTGCTTGTGGGTGGAGAGACGATGACGTATCAGCAGTCTCAGGAGTTGGAGAACCTACACAAAAGGGCAATCAGTATAAAATAAAGAAACACCAGGGAAATCAGAGTGTGTAATTTCTACCGGTAGGATGAAAAGAAAGATAACCAGACGCCTTGTCAGAAGGTGGTGGTGGTTGATCTGCCCTAGCATAAAAATCATCATCATCACTTTCATCCTCATCAGCATCATCATGGTGAGACGAGTTCCCATAGTCTAATGGTTCATCATCGTCGGCAGCTGAAAGTCCAGGAGAGCTCGCATTCGTGTCCACTTGTGTCAGCCGGCCAGTCGTGGGACTAGGAATAATAGTCCCCGAATGTGACAATAGTGTAGAGGAAGCGGGAGACTGACTCTCATTAAGATGTACGAGTTCTTCAGACACCAGTTCACCTATAGGCAGTTTAACCCCTCCAGATGAAGACGTTGTAGGTAGTACCCTTGCAGGTGAAGAAGCAGCACCAGGAGTCTGATCTGGAAATGGTGAGACATCGGGATCCATTGTAGGAGAAACCCCTATACCCTCAATTGGGAATTCATCTCCACCCTCTGCCTGATCCAAGGGACAGTGAGGGGAAAATTTTTCAGAAAATGTAGATCCCCCGGGGCGGAGATCAGCGAGATCACGGTGACTTGCAATAGCTGATTCTTGCTCTTCCCCTCCACCGGCAGATTTGAAAGCATCCGCCATTAGCTTCTGAGTAGGAGGGTCTACTAGCAGCTTTCTACGAGTGCGTTTCTCGTAGTGAGCTTCTTCTGCTTCGGTCAGAGCCCTCTTTCCAGTTGCTTTAGTCCTTGGAGTTTCAGCAGCCGTTGGGCTCGCTACCGGAGCACTCTCAAATCCTAAGTCCCCTTCCTCTTCCCCAGCTTCATCTTCAAAATTTAAAAACTCGTCGATCCCTTTCAGACGGGAAACACGAGCTCCTTTTCGGGATGAATACATCTTTCTAATCTCACGAAGGCCTGAAGTGTACAGTTTATAATCTGGCATCATAGAAGCTGTATGATACCAGTTACAAAAAGCCGCGAAGAGAAGAGAATTAGGTGTTTTGTGGGGTAATCTGAAGGTAGCCCCAGTGCAGCCTGCGGTTGAATAATACCAGGCTCGAGCTTCTTCGTATATGTTGCCCATAACCGAAAGTTGGCTCATCGGATTTCCAATATATAGTTGGTCGTATCCAAATTGGCGAGCAAATCGATACGGTTGATAGGGCTCAATTATACATTTATCATTTTGCCTGAGGAGAAGATAACCAGGTCTAATATTTAAAAGCCAGTGGAAAACTCCCCCGTTCAAACGGGTAAAACCATTAGGACCAGCGGTATCTTGGAATACCTGTCCATATCCTCCACCCTCAAAATCCGGGAAGCAACGGAAGATGTCGTAGCTGAGGTCTCTTGACAGGATCTGACGGACTTTCACTACGAAAGTGCCTATCCAAGTAGCCTCTTCTAATCTTTGTACGAAAGGGATGAAACCTTCAGTCGTAGGAGATGGAGCACTCATCAAGTGTGCACAATGCGAGACGTACCAAGCCATTAAGTAAGTGTACGGCAAGGGTACTCGAGGATTTGGGGTCACTAAGCTTTTCTTTCCTTCAGAGTCCGTCTCCTTCACTTGAATAAACTCGAGGCACAATTCCCTCAAGCCATGCTGTAAACAACATGTCATGGCTGAAAGTAGATTTATAGGCCTCCCGTAAGCTAAGAGGACAGCCGGATAAACTACCTCAATCATCACAGCATCGATTGGCCTAGTAGGGACCACACACCGCTTTAACCACAGCATGAGAAAACCCGCTAATAAAGCCATATCAGAGATGGGAATGGCTGCCTGGTGATGAAAGCTCTCGAATTCGGTTTGCGCGGGGAAATCATCTTCTATTCCCTCGCTAACATAGTGAACGGTGGCGTCATTAATCAAAGCCTGAATGGTCTCAGGAGTGCTCGCCTCCCGACGAGACACGTTGGCAGCCTTATTAGATAAATTCTGGAAAAGATACTCAGCCCAAGATAGCTGTTTGATACCACGTCAACGTGCCCCTGTCAGTTGGCTGCAGATTTAAAAATGACACATCACCTCCCACAGAGTGTCATATACTTCGGGGTTCGTCTCCTTCAAAATCTTCAGCTCACTTGATCCAGGGATAAACTCTTCATATGGTAAGTCTCCAAACGGAAGACCTGAGACATCGAACATCTCATGTAGGGCGAACCCTAATTCTCCTTCCGGTGTGAAAAATGTACAAGTCTCTGGATTGTACCGCTCCAGAATGGCGAAGAAGTTATAAGGACTAAAAGCAATACCGAATTTAGTAGCCATAATAGGGCAACCAAGCCCAGATTGAGCTAATGGTCCCTTTAACTCTGCCAACACGAATTCTGTCATTCGTGCCCACCATCCTGTCTTGGTGGAATGCACCCATCCAGGAGCTCGGAATACTACGGTTGGAAATTCTCCTTTGGCGGCTAAAAATCGTCGCATGAAGGTGTTAGCTGGGCTAGCTGTTTCTCCTAAGGGATATCCCCGTGAGAATAAGCAGGGTTCTAAGGCTGACACTTGTCGATTATAACCAGCGGTATGCACGCCCTTGTGAGTCAAAACTCCAACAGCTACCCCATCTTGCTCTCTCACCAAGTCCCAATTCATGTGGCGGGGAACGGAAGCACATTGGTAGTAGGAGATGGGAAACATTCTGTGCATGTCAGGGAGAAAGAAGCGACGGTCTCCGATTTGCCTGAGCCACTTGTAGTGTCCGCCGTGCACGATCTCTTTTGAAATAGTGACACGATCCCCAAATAAAAAAGCTGGCTTGGCAAGCTTCTTGCGGGACCCAGTCTCAAACTTAGCGTCTGTAACTAATATCCTAAGTATATCCGAACTTGAATCGGAAATCAAAGTGACACGATCCTTGTCAGAGTCTTGGAATATGGGGAGTTCTTGACGTAGATTGAATTGCATGTTAAAATCCACGCCGCCCCCACACCCGAAGTGGTGACGAAGATTGAGAGGTTCGCGGGTATAAGGCACTGCAAAAGAAATAAACATTCAATCAGTCAAATGAAGAGAGCTTTAATTAAGCCTATAAAGGAGAAAACTATCAAACGCACAGTTCGGACCTGGCGTTTAATTTTCATCAACGCAGAGGTCAACTCTGCGTTAATCGTTTGAACGCACAGTTCGGACCTGGCGTTTAATTTTCATCAACGCAGAGGTCAACTCTGCGTTAATCGTTTGAACGCACAGTTCGGACCTGGCGTTTAATTTTCATCAACGCAAAGGTCAACCCTGCGTTAATCTTTTGAACGCACAGTTCGGACCTGGCGTTTAATTTTCATCAACGCAGAGGTCAACCCTGCGTTAAACTATCAAACGCACAGTTCAGAACTGGCGTTTAATTTTCATCAACACAGAGGTCAACCCTGCGTTAATCTTTTGAACGCACAGTTCGGACCTGGCGTTTAATTTTCATCAACGCAGAGGTCAACCCTGCGTTAATCTTTTGAACGCACAGTTCGGACCTGGCGTTTAATTTTCATCAACGCAGAGGTTAACTCTGCGTTAATCGATTGAACGCACAGTCCAGACCCGGCGTTTAAATTCCATAAACGCAGGAGTCAGACCCTGACGTTTCAAATTCAAAACGCAGAGTCTTAACTCTGCGTTACGATGTCGAAACGAGTCGTCTTCCTCGTTTACAAGAACCCATCTAGGGTTTTTCAGAAAACTTGCTAAAGCAAGTTCGACGGCGATACACTCAAGGCTTTTTCAGAGAACTCGCCGAAGCAAGTTTGACGGCCACGAAGGGCGACACTTACCACCGACGGGTTGAACCTGAGGCGGCGGCGCTGCTGCAGCAGTAGACCTGGGGCGAGAAACGGTCTTTTTCTTAGAACCCATAGAGGAGAATCGGAGAAGATGGACGAGATCACCGGAGTTGAAAACGAAGAGTCTTCGTTTAAAAAAAAGAAATCTTCCGAAAGAGGAGAGGCAAAAAGTCGGGTGACTTTTGATTTGACCCATGGTGGTCTATTTATAGACAGCTATGAGCTGTCAAATCGGGTTAGGATTCGAGAATCCCGCCAAACACGGCCTGTGCGGTTGTGTTGCTTGAGTTTCTGAACGCAGAGTTCAGCTCTGCGTTCTAATGCCCCAGCACAGAGAATCCGCCTGTGCGTTTGCATTGATTGAACTTTTTAAACGCAGAATTTAACTCTGCGTTTCAGTTCGATAACGCAAGAAATTTACCTAGGCGTTCTGACTCAACCACATGAATTCCTCTATGTTTATAGCCAAGACATGGTTCCAAATAAATAGAGGGAGACTAATGTCAGCTATCAAGGTGACTAAAGCCAAGAAGAAACAGGTGACTCCACTGAAGAGTCTGTTGGATGAGTACAAACAGATTACAATCAGACAAGTTCAGCAATGTCTTCAGATTAGATGAAATGAACAATCAATCCGTTAAAATTTTAGGATCCAAAGTATTCTGAAAATTCGTCCCAGTCAACCGCGAACTTTCGAAAACTTTGGAGGGGGTTCTGTAGGCTGTCTAAAAATCACAATGGATAGCTGATCCCTATCAAACTCCGACAATGGAAGTCACAATTAGACGACTTTCTAATCACTGCATTCGCAACTCCACAATTACCACAAACACGACTCCATTTCTGAGATGGTTGATCTTGATGGCTGCGACAACAGCATGACTAATATTATATTGGCAAATATTAGAGATACTGATGATTAATATAATGATTTTAGAAATAAAAGATTGGACTTAGCTGGTGAGTTACCTGGTAGAGAGCTGTGGGTAAATATTCATCTAAAAACACTATGGATGTTAATTCCCGTCTAGCTCTCACAACGAAAGTTACGATCAAATAGCTTTCGCGTCGACAATTGAAAGCTGCAAGTAGAAGACTTTTCACATAGATCGAGAGGAGTTATAATTCGACGACACTTCCGACAGTTAATGAAAACTCTATTTGGTGGCATTCATAATCAACAGTGAAAGTTACAATCTGACGACTTTCACATTCTACGACAAGTAAAGATCAATAAGCAGCAGCCTTTGCAACGTCATAACGGACGAGGTTACGAATCAACAACCTCTCATTGACGCAGAGCTCATGTCTACGTTCCTCAAATTCAAAACGCACAAATTCTGTGCGTTCGCCAGCAGGCATTTAACTCTGCAACGCAGAGTTAAAAGCACCAAAACGCACACATAACGTGCGTTCTTCAACAGACTCAACCGTGCATCCCAAACTCTTGACGCAGAGTTGAATGCATAAGTGACCTGTGCGTCTCCAACTCTAGAACGCATGCGGCTTGTGCGTTTCCAACCTTTGACAAAGGTTTAACTCTGCGTCTCAAGCCTTAGACGCAGAGTTAAGACCCAGAACGCCAAATTAGGCGTTTGACTTGCTCAAACGTGAGCCGAACGGCCTCAAAACCGTTATCCCACGATCTGAGGGATTTTCGCCCACTTAGAAGCGGATTCAGGGGTTGGTTACACCCCTAATCCCCCTATAAATAACCACATTGCTCAACCAAGAGGGGGTTAATCGGTTTTTTGGCAACAAAACCGCATAGGGTTGAGGTGAGCTGGCATCGAAAACCACCCCAGGTCAACAAATCTCAACAGTTCAACAGTACGGAGAAGGAGATCTTTTGAAGATCAAGGAACTGATCAATAATCAGTTAATCGAATCCTAGAGGATTCCTTCATCGGCGGCAAATCAACTTGGCTATTAACCGAATTTTCGGTTTTCAATAACTCTCTCTTCAGAGTTTTCAACTCGTTCCGAGTTTCTTAAACTGGTTGAGAGTTCTAAACCGAATTCATCACACAAGTCAATTGTTCCAGTGAATTAAGACGGTCGGATCGTCAACGGAGAGCAAGTTCGACGCGATCAATCGAAGGAGGCACTCTACCGCTACCAAGAAGAACCCAGAATTAAACAAAGGGGGGAATCAAATTCATTCTCCTCTCTTTTGTAATCAGAATCCAAATTGTAATTGATCTTGAGAGAATACAAGTCAAATTTTCTTTCATTGTCTTTTTACATCAAATTTCCACAAACAGTCGCTCAGCCAAAATTCATGTCGGATAGCGAAAATCGGGGATATATCGGGGGACATGAAAAAAAATATCGGATTGTCATATTGGATAGGTTGATATAATATCATAAATGGAATCTTCACATACTTGATAATTATATTGTCTAAACATATGAAAAAATACATATGAGAAGGGTCTTCATTTTCACAAGCAACCACCAAGTTTTTGCTTTTGCATAGAAAAACAAATAGACAATAGAACAGCTTAACTGCATATGTTTAGACAATTCTTATTAAAGTATAATAATTATCCAGAATATAAAATTACTAATACAATTCTTTATACACAACTTTATTTATTAATGTAAAGATTTATTAATTGTTCAATTTAAGAATTTATGTTATTATAAAAGTCACTTCATAATTTTACACTCAAAGAAAAAGATTACAAAAAAAATGTTCACATACAAAGCGCGTGCATTATACTAGTAGGAACAAAAAGAAAATTCTACTGAAATTGAAAATTAAACTCGTAATTGCTATTCTAAACTACTTAACTGTATCGACTAACAATTGCAGGATTTTTATTATATATCTGTCATTTCTCCAAACAAGAAACTAGTAAAACCGAAGTATATGTGCAACTAATACAAATAAATTCATGTGTTCTTATAGCCTTCCATTATAAAGAAAACACATGCAATAACAAGCAATTAAAACCTACAGCAAGCACCCATATGGGTAGTGGATAGGAAACAATGTGAAACTTTACATAAATAGAAGGTGAAAGATATTGCAAATCATATGATTTCAACATGTCAATGTGAAACCGATATTTCTGAATTTTGGCTGATATTTGATGGCCGAAATGTCGCCCGATATATCCGCTATTTTCTGACATGTCCCCGACATGACCTCAAAAACGCCATACGCATTAAATTCAACAATTTCGTGGCGGCTAGGCTCCGAATCCGCAATATCGGCCGCCATGTCCGACATGGCGGCCGATATTTAAAACATTGCTTCTAAGTACATTCATCCTCTGGTGTTCTATGTTAGAAAACCACTTAATTTTGTAACTATACTAGATGCATCCATAAAAAATCTTCAACATCCTTAACGGTCTAATTGTTGTTTTCTGGATGAGTAGATTAGTTGAATAGCATCGATCATCCATTAGGGCGGTCCAACATGTAGTTTGATAGGTAGTATTTTTTTTGAAGTTTGTTTGGGTGCACAAGGAAGTACTTAATGCCTTCATAGATATCATGTAGTTTGATGGGTAGTACTTTTTAAGTTTTGTTAGAGTGAACAAGAGTACTACCTTCATATATGTATGTGTATATGTTTGCATGTACATGCACGCGTATGCTTATGTGAATGCATGTGCCTGTGTCCCCATGCTGCTGTGCATGGTTGGGCATGCTCATGTGTGCACGTGTTTGGGTGTGCTTGTGGATGAGCATAGGGCGTGTGATCATGCATACGCACATATGCTATGTAATGTGTATAGGTTGACAACTCATTTTGCTAAATGAGCTTCCAATTAAGAAGTCAGTGCTGAGGCCCCTACTAGTCACATCAGATATATGTATACGTTTGCATATATGTTGATGTATTTTGTATGTATATGTATATATGAAGTAATGTATATGAGGTGCAGCTTATTTTTCTAAGTGAGCTACCAAGAGTTACAATTGTGGTGAAGCACTCTGTACTAGTCACATTGGATGGGCGAGTCTCACCACCTTTTATCTCTTGGTAGCTCATTTAACAAAATGAGCTGTCACACACACATATTTGTTTTTTTGTACATGCACACACTGCTGATGAACTTAAAATTGAATATAATCTTCCCATGGTACAAAATCTTAGAACATTTGTTTAATTTTAAACTTCCTGTTCAATTTCTTTTTGTTTAACTAGCTTTAATTTCTTATGTTGTTGGAGTTCCTGTTAAAGAAGTACTAGCTTATATATTAGGTAAGTAGTTTCCACATCTCCGACATTGAGATGATCGAGTTATCTTACCTAAAATAGTTCAGGTAGTCATAGAGCTGTCTGCTAAAAGAAAGAAGGGGGGGGGGGGGGGTGGGGCGGGGGTAGGGGGGGGGCGGGGTGAAGATTTTATGCTAAAGCTTCTATTTTTAAGCCTCCATTGAATCCTTACCTTCCAAACTGACTCTTAATAAAAAGTTAACTCCTTGCCATTATAGTTGACGTAAAAATCCTTGTCATCACAACGAAGACTGAAATTTAAAAAAGGTTACGCTTATGTTTAATTAGATTAAGCTTGCAACACTATTCAACAATATGGAAGTTAACTGTGTTCCTTATTTATAGTGAAGTGTTGAAAACATGTGTTATTAGCTTTCAATATCTCAACTTCCTTGTGGAAACTACAGAGATTTTGAACAATCTGTATCAGTGTGTCCTTCATCCACCTGTTTTAGTTCCTTGCTTCGTAATGTTTGAAATATTCACATTCTGTTTTTCACTGGCGTGACTAGGTTCATGCTATGCTGTAGTTTGTGGTACGGGCATGCAATGTGATATACTACTAGGATCAGACTTAACTGGGTCGGTGTTTGAGGTCTTGATAGAAATAGGAGCATTTTAATTATGCATGTAGCTCTATGCATGCAGACAAAGAATAGATGCATAAGGATTATGATGAAGAAATTTGCATCTTTTTCAACATAGAAAGTAAACTATGTTAGTTAAAATTTAAAAGTTATGGTCACAATTCTAATTACATAGAAGAACAATAAAGATCCAAATCCAACCTTTAAATCTGCGTTAAGTCTCGAAAACCTCAAATCTAGATCTTTTAAGAAAATGCTAAATACTAGATGTAAATACAACAAAATCTGTCATTGAACTAATTAGCCATTAGTTCTTTTCTTTTACTTTTCAGGTCATTAATAGTGACGACTTATATTGAATCTACCCATGAATATGCAGTCCAAGATCTAGATCACAATTCAAGGAGAGGGTGTAGGGTAACATTGTTTTTTCATAATCCTGCATTTTGGATAGATGACATTTGACAGAAATAACATCATGTTTGTGGTAAAATTGAGAAAGTCACAGGGCATCGGACCAATTTTTAATGGAGAAATCTTTATAATGCTTCACAAATATAACTTGTTCAAGATCCAGTAAAATACATGGTCAATTAATACCTTACAGACTTCTCAAAGTCCACTGAGAAAAGCAATATTTTCTCCCTCCCTCCCTTTCCCCTGTTTTCTGCGTCTAACAAACATAGCCAAGTTTATGATTCGGATCAGCTGTCAGAGAAAATTAATGTTGAATGTAGGTCATGGTATAAAACTCCTTATTCCTAAAAGTCAAGGTGCTAAATTTCTATCCTTAAGTGACATCTTGTTTGTTTCTATTTTAATTATGTTTGTACAAGTTTACTGATGAACAAATTTATCTTTTTAACCAGGTCCTTGTTCAGGACTTCAATTGTGCGCTGCAGGAGAATATTCTTCTTCAGGTACTTGTATGCAGTAAGGAACTAACTAGCTTTTTAACTCTTCTTTTAACTTTTTTAAAATAGGATGTATCCCTTAATTTTTCTAACCTGCTATTACAAGTTTATTGCCTTTGGCAGTAAGTATCACATATTAATTACTTTTGTCTCCTATAAGAGAAGTAGCTTGTGTTAAAAAAATACACAGTATGTTGTAGTCTATATACTTCTCGTTGTATTATATTATTGTTTCCACATGTGGCATAATTTTTTTGCAGGGTCATATGTATTTGTTCATTCATCACATCTGCTTCTATTCCAACATTTTCGGATTCGAGACGAAGGTATTTGATTTTTTTAATTATGGATTTATCTTTCATTTAATGCTTCCGTCCCAATTTCACACATCACAATTTGATATTTTCAGCTGTTAATTGCTGGAAAGAATGATCTTATTGTTTCATTTTGTTGTTTTTCGTCATCGAGCATATTTCGAAAACATGGCATGCATTTTACCTTTATCTTCTCTAGTAACCATTGGAGGTTGCACTGTGGAAGTTATTAAATAGCTCATATATTTGATGGAATTTCATATTGATAAATTTGATAGAGGAGTTGGAAACGTTTTTGCTTTGGCTGTCCAGTATTCTGGGCACTTGTGCACACATATCAATGCTCTGCTGCATCATTTGTGAAAAATTGAGTAAATACTTCAAGTGCAACAGTTGTCTAGCTTCTGTATCATGGGTTTGCAATGACATATTCCTTGACCATACTTCTTTTATCATACTATTTTGTTCGTCTTGACAAATTTTACTTGTAAATTGAACACATTTAGCTTAATTCTAGAAGGTTCTGATTGGTGATCTTGTTTCATTTATGTTTTAAATCACCATAATTCTTAAGTTATTGTTATTAATCTATTATATGTCAACTTGGTATGACTCATTTAATTAGTTTGAGATCTAATGATTTAGCAATTCACAGAAAACAATTCCTTTCCGTGAGGTAACATGTGTTCGAAAAGCAAAGACAGCTGCAATTTTTCATAATGCCATTGAGATTGTTACTGGGGAGAAAAAGGTATCAGGACTTATTCTTTTCTGTGCAAATTCTTTTTCCCTTAGTTTTTGTTTGATTTTATTAATGTTTCTAGGATTGTGTGCGTGGGATTTATTCCTTCTAAGATTTTATTTTAGTCTTCTATCTAAATGTTTTTTGCCCCTTTTGAGGTAACTAACTGCAGCTCAATGTTCCATTATTTTCTGTTGCACCTTTTTTATACGGTAGAACTTCTTTGGTTCCTTCTTGTCCCGTGATGAAGCCTACAGACTTATTGTAGATGGTTGGACACAACATAACAGTGATGCCAAAGCCCTCTTGGACCATCAGGTGTGCAACTTTTTGCTTTGAATTGGAAATATATTTTTTCATGTATAAATAGCTCATTCATTAATGAAAAAGTTTAATTTTTTATTCCTTTCCCTTTACCATGCATCAAAAGGTTGCTCTAAAACCATCGGTTTCTTGTAGAACGAATAAGCACATGACAAGGTATTGTTAAAACAAACCATATGGGTCCCTTACTTTGATATTTTATGGTATGTTATGACATCAACTACTCACTGGGAGCCTTGGGTGACCAATGCAATAGCCCAATCATCTTTGGATGTGCTCAGAGGAACTGTAGACACTTTTCATGTCAAATACTTATTTGTTTTTCTGTTGTGCTTGAGAAACTGCTGCTTGAGAAGAAAAGGAGGAAAATCTAAATATATATTTGGAGCATGTTAGCTACTCACCTTTTAATATTTCTTTTTATAAGTGTACATATTAAAAACTGGAAAGTATAAGAATACGTTATCTCAAATATCTGTTGACACAAAAGTCTTATTGCTAGTTAAGAGTTATATTTCCAAGGTAATGAGGTGTTAATCTCCTGTGCATTATGTTTGATGTTTTTGATAATTCATGTCCTTTTTGGTAGGAAGACAATTCCTTATGCAATAAGATTAGTGGAAAAGGTCTGTGCCCTCTCTCGATAAGATGATGATACAACTTTTTTTTTTGATTTAAGAATGCCCTCAGTTTGATGTCATTCATTATAATGTGGAAGCACACAATGGCTAAAGTATCTAATATCTTCCCATTTCAAATATCTGCAGCTGTAACTTTCCTTTTTTAACCTTTTCATCTATTCTGTAGTACTTTCTGTAAGATCTATTGTTTAGACTGTAGTCAGCAATACATTTTCCTTGTGCTTAGCAATTCTTTTGAAGGAATTTAACCATCCATGATTAATAATCTATTTGGTTCCTTTATAAGCTTAGATTAGAAGCATATTCTAGAATGTTAAAATTGTCGCGACCACTTATGTTGACTTGCATTAATTTTCAGGAATCAAAATCAGAGAACAACCAAGATGGTGGTATTGTAGTTGTGGAAAGGATAGCAGGATCAGCAGAGTTGGTTGATGCTTCATCTGTAGACAGGTACTTAATTAGAGGAATTGACTGTAAATAGGTAAAATGGTGACTATATTAATCCATCACTGTACTACTTCCAGGATGAATGATGCTAATACTTCAGAAGAGTACAAACCCTTAAATGATAAAAGTGACACTGAAGCATCTTCAGAACACCAGGAGAATGGAAAGGATGAAAATTCTGATCACCCATCTTCTGGAGAGCCTTCCACCTGGAAGGCAGAGGATCTTGATGCTCCTAACAGTTAGTTACATTTAGCTTCCTATTTTGACACTTGGCCACTGTGTTCTGTTTGTCTTTTTGGTGACTCCTTATATTTTTAACCTGAGTAACAAATTTCCTCTTTGACACTTGTCCTTTCTATTTTGCAGTACCCGATAATTTTACATTGGTTATAGAGGCAAAATTTCCGGTAACTCAGAAGCTGTTATTTAAGTTCTGCTTGGCTCCTAATTATAGTTGTTTCTGGAATTCATGATGTTGAAAATCATGGATCTTTGGATCTAATCTTATATATGGTTACTTTTAACGCATGTTACCTGGGTACTTCTATCATGAAGCTATACCCATACCCAATACGTAGCGGTACCCAAACTTCATGGATACTCCTTGGATATATTCATACATGTATTCAGACATGTACTCAATTGTATGATATATGTTTTAGTCTAAAATACTTGTCATACACTTCGTGAAACACTTTCTCCATTTCTTGAAACTCGTTAGACTTGGGGTTGGGTTTGTTTCAGCCCATATCCAAGTTGAAACCTATGATTTAAAAGGGTGTTTTGAATGTCTAGTTAAAAAAACAAGCAGTTTCCAATTTTAACAATCAACATAATAAAAGAAATTAAAAAAATATGAGAGGAATTTTAGTTTGAATAGCACATGAATTGATAAATAATATTATAATAATGATCTCATGTAAATTATTAACTTTAATATACACAAGTAGCCGTGTCCCTGTACCCTACATTTCACAAATTTGCCGTGTCCCGTACCCATACCTGCACCCGTACCGATATGCATACCCGTTTCCATGCAACTTAGTTTTACCTGAAGAGCTGGTTCTATTGATGTTTTTTCCCTTTCTGTTTGATCGGAACTATTTGGAATCTTAACTCATACAGTTTCTAGGTCATGTACAATGTGCGACCTCTTTGAAAAAAATCTTGGAACTTGAATTCATACCTATTTGTGAGTGAACTACAACTCAGTAGAAAATCTTGAATTGCAGTTATAAATTTAATCAGAATTCCAGAAATCTAACAATTTTGAAAATGATAGTCTCTTGAATCTAGTTACTGGATCTGGTTTTGTAGTTACATTAACAAAAATGATTCTTTTGAACTATTATTTTTGTCATGCTTTAATATTTTAAGTTTTATCTGAAGCATTAATGGTTTATAGGTTTGTGTGGAGGATTTCTTCACTCTATTCATCTCTGATCGTGCTTCTCACTTTCTGAAAAGCGTACACCGAAGGTGTGGGGACAAAGGTAAATTTGCATTAAGGCTTGGTCCACAAATGAGCATACAAATGTTAGTTTTTCATTTTTAGGGTGAATATTTGCTCCATATTTCTGGCATTTTTAATTTAATTGAACTGTCATTTTCTCTATTTTCTAGAGTTTCAATCTACCCCATGGCGCCGACATGAAAACTTTGGACATACGCGAGATTTATCCTTTCTGCATCCAGTGAAAGTGTATATAGGTATGGACATGATCTTGCCTTAAAAATTGGCCGTCCTTCAAAAGTTTGAGAATGTCTTTTTTGCATTTTCCTTCTTTTTCCGCCTTTATCAGAATATTTATATTGATAGCACTTAGTTGTGCTCAAGGTGCAAAGTCAGGTCGATGTCAGGAGGTCCAGAAGTATCGTGTTTATAAGAACAGGTGATACCTCAGCTTCTATTACTGTTGGTCGTTAGCACTTTGCAATTCCTTGATATTCAGATTCCAATGCTAAATTTGGTGATCTGCTGCAGAGTTTTCATGAATCAAGATTTGAAATAACCCATTACTTTCGTGTATCTTTTATTGTTTCGTGTTTGAGAGGTCAATAATTATGTAATGGTCCTGAGGACATAGTTGGCAACTTGGCATGCATATAATTATCATATCATTTAGTGTGTCTACATGAAGGAAAATTTAGGCTTTAAGTGATTAAGTGTAGAAACCTACCTCATTGTCATACTGTTTGGACATTAATGCAGTGACGGAGAAAAGCTTTCTAACATTTCCTATGCTTTTTAAAAATGTTCTAGGAGCGGATGATGAAAATAATTTCTAACCTATAGGAATTTTTCATCTATATTACCCTAAGGTATCACCTGAATGAATGTGACCTCCAATTTAACTTGCATAATAAAATAATTAAATTTATAAAAATTTCAGATTTTGTTAACATTACATCTTTTTTGTATAAACACGCACATATCATTATATACATTACCTTCTATGAGAAAATGTAAATATGTTTTAGTTCATGCACTTTTTAAATCGTTATTTTTTTGAGACCATTTATTCCGAAAGAAATTTCCATTACTTATTTTCCTGGTAGCTTAAGTGGTTGTATGCATTCCATTGGTCATGCTCCTTCAATAATGTGCATATGGATGATATACTTTTGAGTTGGATTTCTGTTCTGTGGTTATCATTTCCAATTCTTGTTGACTTTCATATGTTTTTCCTGCAGCCATTTAGTGATTGAGACATCTCAACAAATTAGCGATGTGCCTTTTGCGGATTACTTTCATGTTGAGGTATTATATTAAGTCTCAATATATGTTGCTTTTCCATTCTAGTCTTTCCTAAAACTTTTTAGCAGATGTCACTTGTGTTCTTATGTTCAGAAGAATCAGAATTCTTCACATCATTCTTTATTCATGTATCCTTGTAGATCTGATCTTATCAGCAAGATGAGTTTATCAATCCCTGCAGATTGCAGATATGCAAAATTAGCTGTCATTTAGTGAACTTTTTGTTTATGTTATGAAGTAAAGCAATGTGCTGGTTATGCGGAAATATTATGTGGAATCCTGCTTGCGGTTTAAGAAACCAGATAACGTCTTTTCAGATATTTCTAAAATATTGGTCCAGCATTTATCAGATAAGTTACCGAGTTGTTTGTGCCCCATTGAAAGGCGAAAGTTTGTGTTACCAGGAAACAAGCTGCTTTTTCTAGGCATGTCGTAAGATACAGATTCATTATTGGTGCACTTGATCAGCACATTACACATAATTCGATTATGCATCATATGGCAGAATTATAGGTGAAAGGGTGTGTGTATCAGGGGTGGCAAACGGGTCAGGTCGGGTCATAGTTGACCCGACCCATATAAGTGTGACCCGACTCGACCCGTTTAATAAATGGGTCAATGCGATCTGCCGATCTGACCCGTTTATTAAACGGGTTACCCGACCCGACCCATATAACCGCATAAAACCAAACGTGATGCATGCTCGTCCCCGTGCTTTGTAGAAACATCCAACCCATCATCGGATATTGGAAATGCCCAAACTTTTATTAATATCTTAACCCAAAAAGAAATAAATAAAAGGGACTTTTCCATATTAGTCCCTTACACCTTCAGCATTCTGAATCAGCCCCCTAACTCATCGAGATTGCTATTATTTACCTCGCTTCCTATATTTTTTCTACTGTTGCTCGTGATTTGAGGCCTCTAACAACAAATTTCAGCGATTTAAGCCGCCTTCTCTTGGCAGCTCGACGAATCGATCCAGTTTAACACGTCGATCAGGATCGAGGCGCCGTCGTTGGATCCGGTCACCGCCCTTCGACCTTCTGACGTGGACACGCGATTCGAGAGGACGGCGAGGATTCGATCCGTCAAGCTCATGTCGCCGGTTGCGGCTAAAAGGTGAGGGACGAGGTCCAATTCGACGAGGAGAGGGATGTTGGTGACGGAGATCGAGAGGTAGGGAAATAAATTAATATTTTTATTTTTTAATAAAGGGGTCGGATCCTATCGAAGCTGGAGGCGGAGGAGGAGGCGTACGGCCTCATCTGCAAGTGGTGGCTACGCCTCCAGAGCTCCGAGTCCACCAGATCCTTCTATCGCGACCTCACTGACCCCGATCTCTCCGTCATCGCCTCCGGATTCCCTACCATCTCGAGCTCCGATTGCTCTCCGCCGCTAGCTGCTTGTCACCGCTCGTCGCTCGAGGTTTGTGTTGGGAAATCTAGGGCTTCGTTTATGGAGATGAAGGGAGGACGGGTTGCTGGAGGCTGGTTCAGGGTCGTTATACGGGTCAGGTGTTTGTATTATGCGGGTCAGTTCGGGTCAACCCGAATTGACCCATTTAATAAATGGGTTAGTTTGGGTTGATCCGTTTATTACCCGACCCATGTAATTCGACCCATACCCATTATAAACGGGTCGGGTTAATGGGTCGGGTTATAAATTACCACCAATAGTGTGTATAGGGTACACACACTTCTGTTTGTGAAATAAAAATTCTCCAAAAGATATAAAAGTAGAAAAATATGATAAAATTTTAAAAATATTTGATAATCTATTCAAAGGCATATAACTTATTTCGTGTTTAATAACTATTACTCGTGTATGACATCAAATTCCAATATAATAATACCACACAAACAAGCATCACCAACCAATAAAAAATGAGCATTTCTTAACTGACCTCTTCCCAATTCGTATGTTTGAACTGGTTATATGATAATTAGTAGTTCTATTAATTTCTCACAATCTTGTAGACCAGAGAGAATGAAATCCTCTTGTGCCACAAAGATAGGGATATGTTCATAGATTATATATATATATATATATATATATATATATATATATATATAGATTAATGTGTATCCTTATCATAGGAGGGGATTTCCTCCTTGACGCCTATGTGGCACAATCCCCACCATCCTCATAAAATATAAGAGAGAGTGTGAGTTGGTGGAGATTTGTGCTTATTTTATGAGGATGGTGGAGATTGTGCC
>BQKN01051613.1:0-12508 GCA_022839385.1 Asparagus kiusianus | reverse complement strand
CACCAGCAGGAGCCCAGCAGGGCAAAGGTCCGAACCAGCAGCAGCAGCAGCGCCAGCAGGACAGAGGTCAGGGCCAGCAGAACAGGCTCGAGGCACAACCAGCAGCTCAGAGGACTGAGGGACAGATTCGGGCAGTTCAGGATGTTTCTCAGGGATAGATTATTCCCTACTCTCCAGCACCATCAGCAGAGCAGTCTTCAGCCACGGGCAGAGTATATGCAGTGGTTCCTCGTGATCATGGAGCTAGCGGAGCTGTAGTGGAGGGTACGTTCTTCGTGAACTCTCTTCCCGCCCGTATCCTTTTCGATTCGGGAGCTTCGTATTCATTCATCTCGCATGCATTTATGACTAGACTCCAGCTCGTAGCTCAGCCCCTAGACACCCCTCTATCTGTTTCCACCCCTTTAGGTGAGGTATCGCTTCTGGAGAGCGTTTGTAGGAGGTGTACCGTCAGTCTAGACGAGTCGGAGTTCATAGTGGATTTAATAGTGTTGCACATGTCCGAATTCGATGTCATCCTTGGTATGGATTGGTTGTCTTCCTACCATATTAGTATTGACTGCTTTACGAAGACAGTCAAGTTGAGAGCGTCCGATGGGTCCGAGATGATTGTAGCTACCTCTCAGGGCAACCGATTTGCGGAGTCATTTCTGGCGTACATCGAGGAGATGATGCGACGGGATCAGGGAGCTAAGTTATTAGAGACTAGAGTTGTCTCAGAGTATCAGGATGTCTTTCAGGACATACCTGGGTTACCTCCTGTGAGAGAAGTCGAGTTCTGTATTGAGTTGTAGCCAGGCACAGCCCCGATATCCCGTGCACCCTATCGCATGGCACCAGCTGAGATGAGGGAGCTTCAGACCCAGTTGGATGAGTTGCTAGCTCAGGGTTTTATCCGTCGGAGTCATTCTCCATGGGGCGCACTGGTCCTCTTTGTGAAGAAGAAGGACGGCAGTATGAGATTATGCATAGATTATAGAGAGTTGAACAAGGTCACTATCCGGAATAGGTACCCACTACCTAGGATTGATGACTTGTTTGACCAGCTGCAGGGAGCGTAGTATTTCTCGAAGATTGATCTTCGTTCTGGCTATCATCAGTTGTGGGTTCGGGAGATGGATATTCCCAAGACCGCTTTTCTTACTCGATATGGATCCTTCGAGTTCTTGGTCATGCCATTTGGGTTGACCAATGCACCCGCGGTATTCATGGATTTGATGAACCGGGTTTTTCGTCCCTTCTTAGATCAGTTTGTGATCGTCTTCATCGACGATATTCTCATTTACTCGAGATCGGAGGCAGATCATGAGGATCATCTACGGATAGCGTTGAGGACCCTTCAGGAGCACCAGTTGTATGCCAAGTTCAGCAAGTGTGAGTTTTGGCTTTCAGAAGTCAGATTTCTTGGCCACGTCATCAGTAGAGAGGGTATAGCAGTGGACCCGGCTAAGGTCACGGCAGTTCTTGATTGGGAGCCACCGAAGACGGTGTCAGAGATTCGTAGCTTTTTGGGTTTAGGTGGATATTATAGGAAGTTCATTCAGGACTTCTCAAAGATTGCGACGCCGATTACGCACCTTACGAAGAAGGGTGTACAGTTCATATGGAGCATAGAGTGCCAGAAGGCCTTTGATATTTTGAAGGCTAAGTTGACTACAGCGCCAGTTCTGACTATTCTGAGCAGCGACAGGACATTCGTGGTGTATACGGATGCATCATTGGCGGGCTTAGGAGGCGTATTGATGCAGACTCAGAGGGTAGTAGCCTATATCTCACGGCAGTTGAGGGTGCATGAGCAGAACTATCCCACTCATGACTTGGAGTTAGCAGCAGTGGTGTTTGCACTGAAGTCATGGAGGCACTACTTGTATAGAGTGCAGTTTGAGCTATTCACAGACCATCAGAGTCTGAAGTACCTCTTTTCTCAGAAGGAACTCAATCAGAGGCAGAGGAGGTGGATTGAGTTTATTAAGGACTACGAGTTCACGATTTAGTATCACCCAGGGAAGGCGAACGTCGTAGCAGATGCTTTGAGTAGGAAGCGCCGACATCGGGTTGCGGCTTTGAGGTGTTTATTGCATAGAGATCTTATCACTCTTAGCCAGTTTGACTTTAGACCTGAGATTGGAGGAACCAGTGCATTCTTGGGAGCTATGTCAGTGCAGCCATCTTGGAGTGACAGGGTTGTCAGAGCACAGTTGGAGGACTCTTGGATTCAAACCCGTAAGGGAGAGATTTCCAAAGAGCCTAAGACTGATTGGACCATTGGAGAGGATGGAGGTCTACGGATGAAGGGTAGATTGGTTATGCCAGCCAGTGCAGAGCTGAAGAAAGATTTATTTGATGAGACACACCGTACTCGGTACACAGTACATCCAGGGACTACCAAGATGTACAAGGACCTGAAGAGGCGATTCTGGTGGAGTGGTATGCGGAGAGAGATTGCGGATTATGTGGCTAGATGTTTTACCTGTCAGCAGGTGAAGGTAGAGCACCAGAGACCAGCAGGGACCCTTCAGCCTTTGCCTATTCCGGAGTGGAAGTGGGCAGATATTTCCATGGATTTTATCGTGGGGTTGCCAAAGTCGAAGAAGGGGAATGATTCGGTTTGGGTAATAGTGGACCGATTGACAAAGTCAGCCCATTTCATCCCGGTGAGGACCACTTATACAGCCAAGACTTATGCGAAGATCTTCATTCGGGAGATAGTTCGACTCCACGGAGTTCCGGACACGATCGTGTCGGATCGAGGATCTGTGTTCACTTCACATTTTTGGAGGAGTTTCCAGGACTCATTTGGCAGCACACTATCTTATAGCAGTGTATTCCACCCCCAGACGGATGGCCAGACGGAGAGGGTGAATCAGGTGTTGGAGGACATGTTGCGGGCATGTGTCATTGACTTCCAAGGCAGTTGGGAGGATCATATTCCACTGGTAGAGTTTGCTTATAACAATAGTTATAAAGCAACGATTGGTATGGCCCCGTATGAAGCATTGTATGGGAGACCTTGTAGATCACCGATATGTTGGGCCGAGCCGGAGGACAGCTTGATGCTTGGGCCAGAACTAGTGAGGCAGACTACTGAGAAGGTAGCCTTGATCAGGGAGCGGATTCTAGCCGCTCAGAGCCGGCAGAGGAGCTATGCAGATAAGAGGCGAAGACCCCTAGAGTTTCAGATCGGAGATTTAGTCATGCTTAAGGTATCGCCTATGAAAGGCGTGCAGCGATTCGGGCGGCGAGGGAAGCTTGCACCGAGATATATTAGACCTTTCCAGATTCTAGAGCGCATTGGAGCCGTGTCTTACAGACTAGATCTCCTCGTATCTATGTCTAGTATACACAACGTGTTCCATATTTCTATGCTTAAGAAGCAGTTGCATGATGAGGAGCAGCAGCGAGTATTGGATGCACCGGAGATTGAGCTTCAGGATGATTTGACTACTATTGAGATTCCGGTTCGCATTCTTGCCAGAGAGGACAAAAGGCTTAGAAACAAGGTAATTCCCTTGGTGAAAGTTCAGTGGAACCGAGGAGGCATTGAGGAGATTTCTTGGGAGCGCGAAGAGGACATGCGTCGTGACTACCCACACTTGGTTGAGCAGGTAAATAAATTCTCATTATGATTACATATCTTAACTTATGTGCATATCTTTGGTTATGTTTGCATTTAACGCTATAATGAGAATACTTTCGCTTAAATTTGTAATCTTTTGGGACACATGGTATATGTATGGGGGGTTCCTTGTTTGGATTTTTCGCCCGATGTACTAGTTCCACTAGATTAGGATTTGAGCGAGAATATTATCATTTTAGATCGTTAAGTGTAAATATCTCTATAAGGTTACCTAAGAGTTCATATTGCAAAGTTCGTATGATTTCCTTTAAGGGGGGAAGAATGTAAAACCCCGAAAATTTCTATAGTATATATGTATATATATGTGTGAATTATCAATAGTAAATAATTCCCTTGTGATGAATAACCATATAAACATAAGATATATATGTTTATCAGTGTTTGGGAACCCAGCAGGTGTTTACAAGTGAGAGAAATCGAGTGATATATGGCCAGCATGTGAAATGCCATCAGCAGGCATTTTTGTGCTGATCGGTCGACCGACGCGGTCGACCGGCGCGGTCGACCGATCAGCGATCAGAGAGGTTGCCAGGTTTGGTTTCGGGTTTTAGTTTTTGGGCTTTTGGGTTTCGGGTCGGGTTGGGGAGTTGGTATTTATACCAACTCAACCCAGGAGAGTTTCTCCCCACCTCAAACGTAAACCCTAGCCTCTCTCTCTTCCCTCTCAAAACCCTAACCTGGATTTGGCGATTTGGGGAAGTTCCTGAAGATTTTCAGCGGGATTTGGGATTTCCAGCGAAGGGAATCAATCTATTTCAGATTTAGGGCTTTCCTCAGCACCCAAGGCGAGTAATTTCTCGCCCAACCCCCACCCCTTTTGTTTTCATGTCAAGAACTAAATTTTTATTGGTTTTATGGAGCCAAATTCGTATTTTTGAGTAGCTAATAGTTTAATATGGCATAAAATGTGGATTTGGGAATTTTATATGTTTTAAAAAGCTCACCCATGTTCTGTTAAAGAAGATCCAGATCTGAGATTGGCCTAAACAAGAGCTAAATCATATTTACAGTTATTTAAACGTTTTGTATTTGTTTCTCGTGGATTTAAAACTTTGGAAATACAGATTTCAAACTTGGGACTTTGTTGTTCAGTGTGTTTTTCTTTCCATTTCACTAAAACCCATGTTATCGTGATATGTAAAATTTTTGTTTCCAGGTTTTGCAGCTGACAGAAAACCCAATTTGGGTTTTGTCCGCTCGGCGGTCGACCGACGCGGTCGACCGCTGAGCTCGTGTCAGGGCTCCGGTCGACCGCGACATCGTTTCGGTCGACCGCGACATCTTTCCGGTCGACCGCGACATCAATTCGGTCGACCGCGACGTCTGGTCGGTCGACCGAAATGCCAAGCGGGCGACCGCCAAGATTTGGTATCAGGGTTCGGTCGACTGGACCGGTCGACCGCCGAACCCTCTATTGCAGACTTCCAGTTTTTGTGTATTTGAGTATTTTTACTCCTATTTGGGGGTTTGTTTGGATTATCTGACCATGGTAATTAGCCCCACTACGTGTCCATACATGATAGATGACCCGGGGTGTAAATTTGGGACATATATACTATTTTGGTTGTGAGATTGATGAGCAGATTTCACTATATGAGTTATAGCGCTCTTTTATTGTTTCCACAGTCCTCGTGTTGGACTATAATCCATAGAAGTCCTCGTGTTGGACTATAATCCCTCACAGTCCTTGTGTTGGACAATTTGACACTTATTCCATGAGTTTGGATAACTACGATAGTTAGTTCTTGTTTCGGACATGATTCATAACCCTGTATGCGATTATTATACTACATTTCACAACAGTATGACTATGTAGATTCTGGTGTAACACTTATGTAGATTTTGGCATGATATTCATGTAAGTAGTAACATGATATTCATGTTGGTTATGTCATAGCACAGTTATTATACTCTGGTGTTTGTTGTTTTTCTTCTATTTTGTTACAGTATGTGAACCTCGGGTTTAGTATTTAGGAGTTTATATATTTGAGATATAAGGTATATACATGAGGGTTTCCTTGTTTGGATTATTTCGCTCGACGTACCTATTCTCGTGTTATAAACCTCTAAATACTAAAACCCTCCTTAGTGAGATTAACGATTTTAGATCTATTATATATTATCTGTATTTTCTTATGCAACGAGCCCTTTTCCCTTGGGGTTGGTTGTGATGTTACTCGCTAGCGCTTTGACGCTCGTTGTCCCTCCCCCTTTTCAAGTCACGAGCCAGGAGCACGGAGTGCCGCAGGTTGATAGCGATGCACTTTAGTGTCAGCTGTCTACTTTAGATATATTTTTTTCGTTTGAGCTCCACTGTAGACTTTTTGATTTAGACATTTGACAGTTTATTCTAGAAGTTGTAAAGGCTGTGTGCCTTATTTCCTTTACTTAGACTTATTGTATTTGAGACTTATTAAGAACTCCAGTTTATTCATTTCAGACTTTGGTTATGTACTTCAGTTTGCTTTGTTGGTGAGATGTGTTATGTCCTATCATTTCATCCAGTATTGTTGGTTTACCTTTTTACTTGCTTTGTACCTACACCTGTTGTTGATTCCACTAGAGAGATAGTAGTTGTGATGGTGAAACGTGTTATTGCACTGTGTGGTGCATGGCAGGTTTGACATTTCTGGTTTCACCTCGGACTGCAGCCTTGTGTGAACCCGGGGGCGTCACAGTTGGTATCAGAGCTCTAGTTCCAGTATCCTTAGGATCATCCTGGGTCGAGTCGTGGAGCTAGGATAAAGTTTCTTAGGATTCATGTATAGAGTCCGAAAGGATTTCCTAGTATGAGTGAGAACGATATATGCGTATATCTCAAAATTTGAGAATATTTTTTTTTATGATAACTATTTTATATAGATTTAAAGTATTTGTGTGAATACTATATATTGTGAAAAAAAATTTCAATACGATACGTTATTTATAAAGGCCTATTTGACTCATGAAATTTTTATTTTTCTTACCATCAGGATAGAGATGGCAGGACGTGGTAGACCTCGTACTAGGAGGGCTAGCCAGACGGAGTCACAGTAGACTCCATTAGAGCAGCAGTCAGCTCAGCCCGAGCAGGAGCAGGCACCACCAGAGCCGCAGCAGGCTCCTCAGTATCTGGTGGACCTCATGGCCCCTCTTATCGCTCGGATGACAGCTATTGAGGAGTTGGTGACGACTCATATAGCACCACCGCCACCACCACCACCAGTAGCTCAGCAGCAGGGGATACCGGCCGTTCCTGTTAGAGAGAGACCCCCAGAGGCCACGCCTGCAGCCATTCCTTTAGCAGTACCAAACAGGGCCACGGAGCAAGAGACTTGGCTCCGCATGGTGGAGAGATACCAGAAGATGAGGGCACCGGAGTTCCAGGGGTCACCAGACCCTATTGCAGCCCATAAGTGGAAGGAGGATGTGAGCAACATTCTCGATATACTCGGTGTAGACTCAGTTCAGAAGCAGAGATTGGCATCTTACAGCCTAAAGGGAGATGCCGGGAGATGGTATCGACTCCAGTTTACTCCAGATCAGAGGATGACTCTCACATGGGAGGACTTTATCTACTTCTTCGATGGCCAGTATATTTCTTCTGCAGCACGGACTGGGAAGGAGCTCGAGTTATCCCGGTTGACTCAGGGAGACATGACCGTGGCAGATTTTGAGAGCCGGTTCATGGAGTTGCTACATTTCACTGGCATGTGGCAGACGGGAGAGCGTCAGGCTCAGATGTTCTTAGCTGGGCTTCGCCCTAATCTCCGACGGTACCTCGTGTCGAGGAGATTTTATTCAGTTAGGGAGGTAGCTGAGGCTGCCACTTCTCAGGAGATCGAGACCACTATGTTCCAGAAAGACAAGGAAGGGAAAACCAAGACAGGACAGAGCAGTGACAAGGGCAAGAACAAGAGAGGTTTTTCTGGTCATCAGCAGCAGCATCAGGGCCCTTATAAGAAGGGACCCCAGCAGGATCAGAGAGCGCATCAGTAGCGTAAGTTCCAGGGGTCTTGTTTTAACTGTCACAAGGTCGGGCACAAGGCATCGGAGTGCCGTAGCACACCAGCAGGAGCCCAGCAGGGCAAAGGTCCGAACCAGCAGCAGCAGCAGCGCCAGCAGGACAGAGGTCAGGGCCAGCAGAACAGGCTCGAGGCACAACCAGCAGCTCAGAGGACTGAGGGACAGATTCGGGCAGTTCAGGATGTTTCTCAGGGATAGATTATTCCCTACTCTCCAGCACCATCAGCAGAGCAGTCTTCAGCCACGGGCAGAGTATATGCAGTGGTTCCTCGTGATCATGGAGCTAGCGGAGCTGTAGTGGAGGGTACGTTCTTCGTGAACTCTCTTCCCGCCCGTATCCTTTTCGATTCGGGAGCTTCGTATTCATTCATCTCGCATGCATTTATGACTAGACTCCAGCTCGTAGCTCAGCCCCTAGACACCCCTCTATCTGTTTCCACCCCTTTAGGTGAGGTATCGCTTCTGGAGAGCGTTTGTAGGAGGTGTACCGTCAGTCTAGACGAGTCGGAGTTCATAGTGGATTTAATAGTGTTGCACATGTCCGAATTCGATGTCATCCTTGGTATGGATTGGTTGTCTTCCTACCATATTAGTATTGACTGCTTTACGAAGACAGTCAAGTTGAGAGCGTCCGATGGGTCCGAGATGATTGTAGCTACCTCTCAGGGCAACCGATTTGCGGAGTCATTTCTGGCGTACATCGAGGAGATGATGCGACGGGATCAGGGAGCTAAGTTATTAGAGACTAGAGTTGTCTCAGAGTATCAGGATGTCTTTCAGGACATACCTGGGTTACCTCCTGTGAGAGAAGTCGAGTTCTGTATTGAGTTGTAGCCAGGCACAGCCCCGATATCCCGTGCACCCTATCGCATGGCACCAGCTGAGATGAGGGAGCTTCAGACCCAGTTGGATGAGTTGCTAGCTCAGGGTTTTATCCGTCGGAGTCATTCTCCATGGGGCGCACTGGTCCTCTTTGTGAAGAAGAAGGACGGCAGTATGAGATTATGCATAGATTATAGAGAGTTGAACAAGGTCACTATCCGGAATAGGTACCCACTACCTAGGATTGATGACTTGTTTGACCAGCTGCAGGGAGCGTAGTATTTCTCGAAGATTGATCTTCGTTCTGGCTATCATCAGTTGTGGGTTCGGGAGATGGATATTCCCAAGACCGCTTTTCTTACTCGATATGGATCCTTCGAGTTCTTGGTCATGCCATTTGGGTTGACCAATGCACCCGCGGTATTCATGGATTTGATGAACCGGGTTTTTCGTCCCTTCTTAGATCAGTTTGTGATCGTCTTCATCGACGATATTCTCATTTACTCGAGATCGGAGGCAGATCATGAGGATCATCTACGGATAGCGTTGAGGACCCTTCAGGAGCACCAGTTGTATGCCAAGTTCAGCAAGTGTGAGTTTTGGCTTTCAGAAGTCAGATTTCTTGGCCACGTCATCAGTAGAGAGGGTATAGCAGTGGACCCGGCTAAGGTCACGGCAGTTCTTGATTGGGAGCCACCGAAGACGGTGTCAGAGATTCGTAGCTTTTTGGGTTTAGGTGGATATTATAGGAAGTTCATTCAGGACTTCTCAAAGATTGCGACGCCGATTACGCACCTTACGAAGAAGGGTGTACAGTTCATATGGAGCATAGAGTGCCAGAAGGCCTTTGATATTTTGAAGGCTAAGTTGACTACAGCGCCAGTTCTGACTATTCTGAGCAGCGACAGGACATTCGTGGTGTATACGGATGCATCATTGGCGGGCTTAGGAGGCGTATTGATGCAGACTCAGAGGGTAGTAGCCTATATCTCACGGCAGTTGAGGGTGCATGAGCAGAACTATCCCACTCATGACTTGGAGTTAGCAGCAGTGGTGTTTGCACTGAAGTCATGGAGGCACTACTTGTATAGAGTGCAGTTTGAGCTATTCACAGACCATCAGAGTCTGAAGTACCTCTTTTCTCAGAAGGAACTCAATCAGAGGCAGAGGAGGTGGATTGAGTTTATTAAGGACTACGAGTTCACGATTTAGTATCACCCAGGGAAGGCGAACGTCGTAGCAGATGCTTTGAGTAGGAAGCGCCGACATCGGGTTGCGGCTTTGAGGTGTTTATTGCATAGAGATCTTATCACTCTTAGCCAGTTTGACTTTAGACCTGAGATTGGAGGAACCAGTGCATTCTTGGGAGCTATGTCAGTGCAGCCATCTTGGAGTGACAGGGTTGTCAGAGCACAGTTGGAGGACTCTTGGATTCAAACCCGTAAGGGAGAGATTTCCAAAGAGCCTAAGACTGATTGGACCATTGGAGAGGATGGAGGTCTACGGATGAAGGGTAGATTGGTTATGCCAGCCAGTGCAGAGCTGAAGAAAGATTTATTTGATGAGACACACCGTACTCGGTACACAGTACATCCAGGGACTACCAAGATGTACAAGGACCTGAAGAGGCGATTCTGGTGGAGTGGTATGCGGAGAGAGATTGCGGATTATGTGGCTAGATGTTTTACCTGTCAGCAGGTGAAGGTAGAGCACCAGAGACCAGCAGGGACCCTTCAGCCTTTGCCTATTCCGGAGTGGAAGTGGGCAGATATTTCCATGGATTTTATCGTGGGGTTGCCAAAGTCGAAGAAGGGGAATGATTCGGTTTGGGTAATAGTGGACCGATTGACAAAGTCAGCCCATTTCATCCCGGTGAGGACCACTTATACAGCCAAGACTTATGCGAAGATCTTCATTCGGGAGATAGTTCGACTCCACGGAGTTCCGGACACGATCGTGTCGGATCGAGGATCTGTGTTCACTTCACATTTTTGGAGGAGTTTCCAGGACTCATTTGGCAGCACACTATCTTATAGCAGTGTATTCCACCCCCAGACGGATGGCCAGACGGAGAGGGTGAATCAGGTGTTGGAGGACATGTTGCGGGCATGTGTCATTGACTTCCAAGGCAGTTGGGAGGATCATATTCCACTGGTAGAGTTTGCTTATAACAATAGTTATAAAGCAACGATTGGTATGGCCCCGTATGAAGCATTGTATGGGAGACCTTGTAGATCACCGATATGTTGGGCCGAGCCGGAGGACAGCTTGATGCTTGGGCCAGAACTAGTGAGGCAGACTACTGAGAAGGTAGCCTTGATCAGGGAGCGGATTCTAGCCGCTCAGAGCCGGCAGAGGAGCTATGCAGATAAGAGGCGAAGACCCCTAGAGTTTCAGATCGGAGATTTAGTCATGCTTAAGGTATCGCCTATGAAAGGCGTGCAGCGATTCGGGCGGCGAGGGAAGCTTGCACCGAGATATATTAGACCTTTCCAGATTCTAGAGCGCATTGGAGCCGTGTCTTACAGACTAGATCTCCTCGTATCTATGTCTAGTATACACAACGTGTTCCATATTTCTATGCTTAAGAAGCAGTTGCATGATGAGGAGCAGCAGCGAGTATTGGATGCACCGGAGATTGAGCTTCAGGATGATTTGACTACTATTGAGATTCCGGTTCGCATTCTTGCCAGAGAGGACAAAAGGCTTAGAAACAAGGTAATTCCCTTGGTGAAAGTTCAGTGGAACCGAGGAGGCATTGAGGAGATTTCTTGGGAGCGCGAAGAGGACATGCGTCGTGACTACCCACACTTGGTTGAGCAGGTAAATAAATTCTCATTATGATTACATATCTTAACTTATGTGCATATCTTTGGTTATGTTTGCATTTAACGCTATAATGAGAATACTTTCGCTTAAATTTGTAATCTTTTGGGACACATGGTATATGTATGGGGGGTTCCTTGTTTGGATTTTTCGCCCGATGTACTAGTTCCACTAGATTAGGATTTGAGCGAGAATATTATCATTTTAGATCGTTAAGTGTAAATATCTCTATAAGGTTACCTAAGAGTTCATATTGCAAAGTTCGTATGATTTCCTTTAAGGGGGGAAGAATGTAAAACCCCGAAAATTTCTATAGTATATATGTATATATATGTGTGAATTATCAATAGTAAATAATTCCCTTGTGATGAATAACCATATAAACATAAGATATATATGTTTATCAGTGTTTGGGAACCCAGCAGGTGTTTACAAGTGAGAGAAATCGAGTGATATATGGCCAGCATGTGAAATGCCATCAGCAGGCATTTTTGTGCTGATCGGTCGACCGACGCGGTCGACCGGCGCGGTCGACCGATCAGCGATCAGAGAGGTTGCCAGGTTTGGTTTCGGGTTTTAGTTTTTGGGCTTTTGGGTTTCGGGTCGGGTTGGGGAGTTGGTATTTATACCAACTCAACCCAGGAGAGTTTCTCCCCACCTCAAACGTAAACCCTAGCCTCTCTCTCTTCCCTCTCAAAACCCTAACCTGGATTTGGCGATTTGGGGAAGTTCCTGAAGATTTTCAGCGGGATTTGGGATTTCCAGCGAAGGGAATCAATCTATTTCAGATTTAGGGCTTTCCTCAGCACCCAAGGCGAGTAATTTCTCGCCCAACCCCCACCCCTTTTGTTTTCATGTCAAGAACTAAATTTTTATTGGTTTTATGGAGCCAAATTCGTATTTTTGAGTAGCTAATAGTTTAATATGGCATAAAATGTGGATTTGGGAATTTTATATGTTTTAAAAAGCTCACCCATGTTCTGTTAAAGAAGATCCAGATCTGAGATTGGCCTAAACAAGAGCTAAATCATATTTACAGTTATTTAAACGTTTTGTATTTGTTTCTCGTGGATTTAAAACTTTGGAAATACAGATTTCAAACTTGGGACTTTGTTGTTCAGTGTGTTTTTCTTTCCATTTCACTAAAACCCATGTTATCGTGATATGTAAAATTTTTGTTTCCAGGTTTTGCAGCTGACAGAAAACCCAATTTGGGTT